>CM055069.1:7487432-7584365 GCA_029204045.2 Tillandsia leiboldiana | reverse complement strand
AAGTAGAAGTGTGGATGTCTAAAGCAGAAATAACCCTAGCCCAAGTGAGGGTTTTCTACTAGTCTGGTTACACATGCAACATATGACGGGGTGCTAGGTCAAGTTCCAATAACTATAATTTACAGATGGTAGAAAGCAAGGAGATGACAATACCATCAGATAATACAAGGAATAGCAATTCCTACATTCTAACATGCTGCACAAGCATTTCACTATCATGCATAGTCCTACTATAAGCGATTTAAAGCACAGTCCGGCCCATCTTGGAGACAAGGCCACCCACCTGAATGCTAACTGTCCGAGTCGCACAGCTGAGAAAGTCCAGAAACAGATATCTCTACACACCCACCAATCCAACAATACAGGAACATGATCACTACCTCCTGGGTACAAAAAACACACCCAAGTTACACTTAATTCCATAAATCCAAGCTCAAAAATCTGCTGGGACATTCCCCTTAATGCGAAATTTTCACCTGTAAAACGAACTCCAAAATTCCAATAAAAATATCACAGCGAGCGTCTCGTCGAGACCTTCGAACGGGTACCTGCACCCCAAATCCGAGCCCGTAGGCCGAGTTACAAATTCCACATACAGGTGCGCAAACACTCACAACCACACAACTGTAAACTCAACACAGATAAAAGGGGAATAGTATACCTTCGGCAAGCCTCAGAAAAATCCCGAAAAATACAATGATAATCCTTGCGACGAGTAGATCCAAAAAGTGTATAGGCTCGTCTCGATCCGACACTCGGGTGCGGAGATAAAATTTCCGGCAAGGGGCCGCTGTCCAAAAACTCCACCAGAAAACAGCGGCTTAGAAATGCCTCGAAAACCGTGTCATAAACTCTGAATCCGCAAGATGATCAACACGAAAAGTCGAAGACGTACCTCTCGTGATTCCAACGCGCAGAAATCGTCCAAAAATACTGACGGAGTAGCTCTGTAGACCTCTCAGATCAAACTGCGACGATAACGGGCCTCCGATGAAAAAACGCCACACTGCGCTCCGATGCCGAAGTCGTCGACGCCGCGGCTTCCAAAAATCCGGGCCTCCGCCAGAGATGCGCAGCACAAAGATCTCCAACTTTGCTTAAGGGTGCCAGGGGAAGGGAGCTCGGGAAAGGGGGCAAAAGCCCCAGCCAACCGCCTATTTATAGGCCCAGCCCAAAAATCGACTTTGGACTTTTGGCCAAAGTTCCGGGCGCCCGCAGGTTTCGGGCGGCTACAGTGTTGGGCCCGGCCCGACACTGTGCGCGCCCGAATCAACGAGGGAGCGCACGTGGCCCCGCACTGCTCCAGCGCCGGCGCACGCGCGCCCGCGAACCGCGGGACGCCACGTGTCCCGCACGCGGACGTGCGCGGCTGCGCCCGACCAACCACGGGGCGCCACGTGGCGCCCCCCACGTCGCCCGCACGCGCCCACGCCGCGCCCACGTGCGCGGCCGCAGCCGCCCGCGGCACCGTTGTCGGGCACGCATCCCGAGGCAGCCGCTGCTGCCGCGTGGACCGCGCGCACCAGGACCCGCCAAACCCCGCTCGGCCACGTGTCCGCACCCGGTACCCCGTGCACCCGCGACGATCCCGTGGACCGCGCCTTGCTGCGCCCGCCAACTGGGAGCCGCCACGTGGCCAGCCCCCGGGTGCACGTCTCCGCGGTGGACCGCGCGCCTCCGCCGCCGCCAGCCGCCGCGCTCCGCCGCCCGCCGCCGCCGCCGCCGCCGGCGCCCCTCCGGCGGCCGGAACAGTACCAATCACCTCGAAATCCGTGCCGGGTCATCCGGGCTCCGAAAATACAAGTAAATAGTCCATCTTGACCGTTTTCGCACGCTGAATCCAAATCCGAAGTCCGATTTGCCAAATTCCTCTTCTAAAATTTGCCGAAAATTCCCGGAGAAGTGTTCTTTACTCGAATTTCGCGCTGAGTCCAATTTTAATAACCATTTCGCGCGAAACCACATCAAAACATCCGACGGGGTCCTCCGATCACTCACGTGATCCATTATACACCCGAAGTCCATCACTTGAGTCCAAATTGGTGCAGAAACACCGCCGACATGCCACATAGGCCTCCAGAAAGCTGCTAATCGCACTGTAGAAGCCCTGCGGAGATCTGGGTCACCACATCCTCCCCCACTAAAAGAAAGTTTCGTCCTCGAAACTAGCTCAACCCAAAGGTGCCACAAAAACAAGGGTAGGTACATAACACTGCCGTCTCCAGCTCTCAAGTCACCTGTCACTCCCCGTGATTACTCCACAACAACAACAACAACCGGTACGGCATGGCCCAAATTGCATAATTCTCTCATCTCACGAGCCAGAATTTGCAACGGCATCCCTCGTACCACAAGTACTCGCAGATCTCAAGGAAACGAGTCCATCACGGGCGAGGAATCCACATGCCTAACACTCCTGAGCTGAGACGTGGAAGGAAAAGGCTGGGGGAAAAGAGAGAACAACCAATGTAGCACGCACCAAAACCGCTCCCTAGTGCCAGCTCAACCAGGCGATCCGAAACATACCCCATACGGTCATCCAGAGAAAAGAAGCCCTAATCGGCTAGGGTCCTCGCTCAATCACTCTCGGATCCTGACCAATCGCATGGACTGCTTCACCGCAGTCTACCGTCAAAAGGGACCCTCAGGGACACAACCTCGAGCCCTGTTCCGCAACGGTCCCACCCAGCGCCAGCAACGGAATCATCAAACTCAACCCCCAATAGCTCTCCGGTTCCAAGTATCCGCCACCACAGTGGCCCTATCGGGGTGATACAAAATGCTCAAGAATAACCCAATGGTAACCTCCACAGCCACTATGGGAGGCATCACCAACACAAAGGTCCATCCCCCATCTCTGGCAAAGCTGCAATCGGCGCTAGTACCAGTCTCATCATCCATTCGCTATGCTCTCCTGGCACTGCCAAATCCAAAAAAAAAAACTCCTCACCTCAACAATAAATGTTGATCTCAGCCAATCTCAAATAGCGTCCACATTGGCCGAAATTCCACCGCCGCTCCTACGGCTAACACAATGTGACCCAAGAGGGTAAGCTTCTAAGCTAAACTTGTATCTCAATAGCCTGGCATACAGCTTCATCCACACAGCATGGTAACACATCCACCAGTGCTCCTCATGCTCCAAGCTGCTCTGAGAGTAGATCATAATATCCCTGGAGGATCTAGTTACCAAAGCAATCAAGTACAGCTGGAGCACAATTCCTCAAACCAAAAGAGTGGCAGGGCGCTAATCAATCCAATTGGCCTTACTAAAACATAATGCCCCTACCGTGTCCTGAACACCATCTTGGCGAAATACTCAGCCGTATGATTCCAAAATCTGTACCTGCATCAATCGTACAACTGCCGGAGTATAATTCCATCAAAAGGTCCAGAATAATACTTGGACCTGTCTACACTCGACCCATAAAAGGGCCCTCACAGTCGTGTATCACGATGTGGCATCACCACCGTATATCAACGGCGTGGCACTAGGTCAAACAGACCCCTCGATCCATCAGATCCTGCAACTGCGCCATCAGCTCTCACAGCTCTACTGGCAATATCCAATGAGGTGCTGTCGAGGGTGGCGCGGTTCCCCGAACCACGCCAAACTCAATCTCTATCTCCCTAACCGGCGGCATTATCAACAGCTCAGGTGAAATCACACCCGGAATCTCGTGGCAACAGAGATATCTTTGGGTCCCGGTGCCGCCGTAAGCACCTCTCACACTGTCGCTATAACCAGTGTGCTCTAACGACCTCAACAACCAAATCTCCTCTCGTCTGCCTCGCAGAAGGTCAAAGTCCTCACCTCCCGCAGTCTAACATCCTGTGGCACTGTGCCAACCAAAACCCAAGCACTAGGTCGAAACGCCGAACTGCCATAATTACCAATAAGTCCACCCGTATAATTCGCGGCCTCAACTGCATAGGACATAAACCACAAGGGAGCACAACCTCTGTCTCTGCTCACATTGAGGCGACGAATAAAGTCATCCGCAGATAACAAATCCACGCTACCGTTGCGCTACTCTGATATAGATGCTGATGCTGCCATCGGGGTCCACCCGATCTCTGGCATCTCGAAAATTCGCCATCCAGGTACGGAGATGAGAAATGCCTCTGCCGGTCAGTCTGTCCTCCATCACCCGACGCCAAGCGCCGATATCCAGAACTCGCCTCTGGCGGCCGATCCCTATCCAAAGAAACTGCAGCGTCATGCTCCACACACAATGCCTACCCATCGAAGCGTCAATAATTCAAAACGGAGGGACCAACTAAACTGAAAGGTATCCTGGCGCAAACCATTCCCCGTCAAACATATCCTATGCGCCTCGTCCCTCGAAACCTGGAGCGTGCAGTTCGACAACTGTATAAACTCCCTAGCACATGAAGGCTCACAGATAGTCTCTCCATCACCACCAACCCCAATTTTGCCTACAAGGGCTCCAACTCAAACCTGTGAATCGGGATGGTTCAGACTGCCGGGACTGGCTCCATCGACCAATGACGTCCCGAAGCTCAGCTACTATCCACTATCCACCCTGCCTCGGTGCCTCGGCACTACTCGTCGGCACGGAGGGGCTGCTCGCTCAGTCGGTGCCACAAGTGCAACTGAAGGTACCACTGCATAGGAAGAAAGTACTGGAGGACACTCAAGCGATACTGCAATTAACTGCGCTCTCAGCTCCAACAAGCGCATCAAACGTTCCATGGCCTCCTCCTGGCATCGGACAGCCTCCGACGTCTGTGCCATCTGGATCCATAACTCTTGGGTCTCGCTCTGCTCTGATAGCTCTGCCTCCCGCTGCTCGGGTTACTAATCAGATGCGGAAAGCGCATTCCTCACTGCACGACGTCTCATAAGCATCGTAGACCACTGCACAATAACAACATCAGGACACAACAACCATACGACCCAATCCAGCGAAAGTCTAAGACATGTTATCAATTCCACAGCATTATGTTGTCTGCAGCCAACATAATCGCTTAGGAGCATAAACATGCCAATCACTCATCCCGTCTCATGGGAGAGGTACAAAACTCGATCAGGACTCTCGCTAAAAGTCACGACTCTCACGTAGTCATCCTAATGTCCAACCACAAGCCTAGGGTGTCTAAGTCCTCAATGACCTACTACCTAGGCTCTGATACCACTCTAATCTGTCACGCCCCGGGGTCGAAACTGCGACCCGGCTCGCCAACAGATCCGCCACCTATGTCAAACCCGCATAGGCGAAGCGTCCTACCTGCAAGAGAAGTACTACTGCTAAACAGATATCAGAGCTAAAATAAAAAGTCTGCTGTATAACTAAATCAATCACTGTACAACTGGAAATAATACAACAATGTCCGTCTCCCAAAAAGATAATCATACAATATCCTCATATACAAACTCAGAACTCAACCGGGAGGTATCTCCAATAAATACATCAGTGTACAGGCTCTAAATACAACAATCCTCACTACAACAGTCTCTCAAAGAAGGAAAATAAAATAACTAATCTACTGAAGCTCTCCTCTGAAGGGGTACCGCTACACTCCAACGACGGGTAGGGAACTAGCTCGCGACTCCCTCGCTCGGTCAGAAGGATCAGCAACAGGAACAACAGGAACCAGAGTAGAAGTTCCTGTGGGAAAAGACACCACGACGGGTGTGAGAACTACGTCCCAAGTAGTTCTCAGTGGGTGCCGCCAATAAGCCCGACGGTCTGCCCACTAAGTCCACTAGAGGCATAAAGTAACAAAAGCAGTGCTGTAAGGAAAGCTGGAAAAGTAAACTCTACAGCTACTATGCCTCTACCTAGATGCTCAAGGAGTGGAACAGAAAGAACATGATGCCACAACTAACTCTCATCTCTGATCACCCAATCTGAACTGACTGCCTCATCAGGTCCAGTCAAGCCTGCGCCAACCTACTGCCGTTACGTCCCGGAGGAGCGGACTTACGTAGGACGTCCATGACTGCCAACATGCGCCAACCTACTGCCGTTACGTCCCGGAGGAGCGGACTTACGTAGGACGTCCATAACTGCCAACACCAGCACAGCCAGAGGGACAAATGCAACGACAAGTCGCGATAGAAAAGCTCAATCTCACGCCGGTACACAACCCGGCCTCGCCTACTCCGGAGTGGCCCTCGAGGGGAGCGACCCGCTCGAGTAAAAAGTAACCCATCTCAAGTATCTCTGTAAAGTATCTCTGTCAAGCTCAAATGTGGCTCATGCAGGCAATGATCCACGATCAAAAAGATCGGTAACTCCAAGCTCAAGCACAACTCAGTCGGAAAAAGGACCTCGACTCGAACAGGAATAGCCCAAAACACTCTCACAGCTATGTCGGAGAACCCTCAACGACTCAATCTGATAAATGCACGACCATGGCTGAGTCGGGAAACCTCCACGACTCGATCTGCCAGAACCCCAAGATCCTCAGGGCTAAGTGGGAGAACCACCTCCACCACTAAATCAGGAAAACAACCTCTAGATCACACTCTACCAACTCATAGCACAAAGTCGCATCCACTGCGAGAAACTGCCTCAACAGGCCAACATTGCAACCACTGACACGAGGAAGGGTCCGGAAACCCCGAAAGACTAGAACCTACAATCCAAATCAAACAAGAACAGGGTTTTAGGCATAGCCTCTCGTTGATCTCGTCCCAAGAAGAAGGCAGACCTTAGAACCCAGACCACTCGAATCATCTCGGGTGGTTAATTATAGGAAAAAGGTGACATTTCTTACTGAAGCCATCTGATCTGTAAGAAATCCATATTTAATGATTTTTAGTTCTTTTTAGGAAAACAGTTGAAACCAAGTTTTACATCTAAGCCTCGAAGAGCTAATGCCTTCGTCCAATCAAACAGGAACAGACTCAGGCGACCCTACGATGCTTGGAAGAAAATATTTGGTTGACAAAAATCATATGTGTGTCCAAAAAGGTTCTGGGTTTAAGGTCCTGCTAACACTGATCTACCGCTGCCACTAACACAGCGGCGACAGATAAAACAAGAAAAATAAAACATCTCGGGACCGCCGTCTACCCAAACAGCTCCCGCTACAGATGAACAACCAACTACATCTACCAGACTCCACTCTGCTCCCAAGCACGAGTGTAACATGCATCCCGCACTAAAAGATAACTCCTGACCACTCGGCCCACTACCCGGGCGAGGAAGAACACTATGTCCAGGAAAGTAGAAGTGTGGATGTCTAAAGCAGAAATAACCCTAGCCCAAGTGAGGGTTTTCTACTAGTCTGGTTACACATGCAACATATGACGGGGTGCTAGGTCAAGTTCCAATAACTATAATTTACAGACGGTAGAAAGCAAGGAGATGACAATACCATCAGATAATACAAGGAATAGCAATTCCTACATTCTAACATGCTGCACAAGCATTTCACTATCATGCATAGTCCTACTATAGCAGATTAAAGCACAGTCCGTCAATCTTGGAGACAAGGCCACCCACCTGAAAATGCTAACTGTCCGGAGTCGCACAGCTGAGACAGTCCAGAAACAGATATCTCTACACACCCACCAATCCAACGATACAGGAACAGTGATCAATACCTCCTGGGTACAAAACACAACCCAAAGTTACACTTAATTCCATAAAATCCAAGCATCACAAATCTGCTGGGAACAGTCCCCTTAATGCGAAATTTTCACCTGTAAAACGAACTCCAAAAATTCCAATAAAAATATCACAGCGAGCGTCTCGTCGAGACCTTCGAAACGGGTACCTGCACGCCCAAATCCGAGCCCCGTAGGCCGAGTTACAAATTCCACAGTACAGGTGCGCAAACACTCACAACCACACAACTGTAAACTCAAACACAGATAAAAGGGGAATAGTATACCTTCGGGCAAGCCTCAGAAAAATCCCGGAAAAATACAATGATAATCCTTGCGACGAGTAGATCCAAAAAGTGTATAGGCTCGTCTCGATCCGACACTCGAGTGCGGAGATAAAATTCCGGCAAGGGGCCGCTGTCCAAAAACTCCACCAGAAAACAGTGGCTTAGAAATGCCTCGAAAACCGTGTCATAAACTCTGAATCCAGCAAGATGATCAACACGAAAATCGAAGACGTACCTCTCATGATTCCAACGCCGTAGAAATCGTCCAAAAATAGTGACGGAGTAGCTCTGTAGACCTCTCAGATCAAACTGCGACGATAACGGGCCTCCGATGAAAAAACGCCACACTGCGCTCCGATGCCGAAGTCGTCGATGCCGCGGCTTCCAAAAAATCCGGGCCTCCGCCAGATGATGCGCAGCACAAAGATCTCCATCTTTGCTTAAGGGTGCAAGGGGAAGGGAGCTCGGGAAAGGGGGCAAAAAGCCCCAGCCAACCGCCTATTTATAGGCCCAGCCCAAAAAATCCGACTTTGGACTTTTGGGCCAAAGTTCCGGGCGCCCGCAGGTTTCGGGCGGCTACAGTGTTGGGCCCGGCCCGACACTGTGCGCGCCCGAATCAACGAGGGAGCGCCACGTGGCCCCGCACTGCTCCCCGCGCCCGGCGCACGCGCGCCCGCGAACCGCGCGACGCCACGTGTCCCGACACGCGGACGTGCGCGGCTGCGCCCGACCAACCACGGGGCGCCACGTGGCGCCCCCCACGTCGCCCGGCAGCGCCCACGCCGCGCCCACGTGCGCGGCCGCACCGCCCGCGGCACCGTGTCGGGCACGCATCCCGAGGCAGCCGCTGCTGCCGCGTGGACCGCGCGCACCAGGACCCGCCAACCACGCTCGGCCACGTGTCCGCACCCGGTCCACCGTGCACCCGCGACGATCCCGTGGACCGCGCCTGCTGCGCCCGCCAACTGGGAGCCGCCACGTGGCCAGCCCCCCGGGTGCACGCCTCCGCGGTGGACCGCGCGCCTCCGCCGCCGCCAGCCGCCGCGCTCCGCCGCCCGCCGCCGCCGCCGCCGCCGGCGCCCCTCCGGCGGCCGGAACAGTACCAATCACCTCGAAATCCGTGCCGGGTCATCCGGGCTCCGAAAAATACAAGTAAATAGTCCATCTTGACCGTTTTCGCGCGCTGAATCCAAATCCGAAGTCCGATTTGCCAAATTCCTCTTCTAAAATTTGCCGAAAATTCCCGGAGAAGTGTTCTTTACTCGAATTTCGCGCTGAGTCCAATTTTAATAACCATTTCGCACGAAACCACATCAAAACATCCGACGGGGTCCTCCGATCACTCACGTGATCCATTATACACCCGAAGTCCATCACTTGAGTCCAAATTGGTGCAGAAACACCGCCGACATGCCACATAGGCCTCCAGAAGCTGCTAATCGCACTGTAGAAGCCCTGCGGAGATCTGGGTCACCACATTGGGCATTTTGTGGCTCAATGCCTAACGTGCCAACAAGTAAAAGTGGAACACCAACACCCAGCAGGCAAGCTGTAGCAGCTACCGATACCACAATGGAAGTAGGAGAATATTGCCATGGACTTCATTGTGGGTTTGCCTCGACCCCAAGCAGACCACGATGCTATTTGGGTGATAGTGCATCACTTGACGAAATCAGCTCACTTCCTGCCGATCCACACTACCTTGTCATGGGATAAGTCGGTGCAAGTCAACATCAACGAGGTGATGTGTCTACATAGAGTGTTGGTCTCTATTGTCTTGGACCGAGATCCTCGGTTCATTTCTCAGTTTTGGAAAAGCCTTCACAAAGCCCTAGGGATATGCCTCGACTTCAGCAGGGCATATCACCCGCAAAGCAACGAGCAGTCAGAGAGAACCAATCAGATCCTCGAAGATATGCTTCGGGCATGTGTCCTCCGCTTTGGAGTCGGGTGGTAGCAATATGTGCCGATGGCAGAGTTCGCTTATGACGATAGCTATCAAGCGAGTATCGTGATGGCACCTTTTGAGGTACTTATGGTAAGGAGTGTCGTTCCCCCTTACACTAGGATGAGGTTGGAGAAATGATCGCATTGGGCCCCAACATTGTACAGTAGGCCAAGTAAAATGTGAGGATCGCGCGTCAAAGGTTGTTAACCGCGCAGAGCCAACAAAAAAACTGCTCCGACAGGCGACGACGATACCTAGCTTTCATTATTGGAGATCATATGCTATTAAAGGTTTCGCCAACCCGAGGAGTGAAGCGATTTGGGATGCGAGGAAAGCTAAGTCTCCGCTACATCGGGCCCTTTGAGGTATTGGAGCAAATTGGCCCTGTAGCTTATCAGGTCGCCCTACCACCCAACATGGCAGGAGTACACGATGTGTTTCATGCGTCGTTATTCCGTAGATATGTGCCCAATCTTACCTACATTTTGAGTAGCCCACCCTTGGGTTTGCGGGAGGATTTGAGTTATGAAGAGTATCCAGTTGAGATTCTCGATCGATATGAGAACAGACTGAGAAACCGATTCATTCCTTATGTAAAGGTTTTGTGGGCCCAGCACGTCGAGCGGGAAGCGACTTAGGAACCCGAAAGTTCTATACGGGAACTCTACCCTTAATTGTTTGATGAGCTGGGCAGAAGCAACTGAGCAGTTTTGCAGACGAAACTTCTTTTAAGGATAGGTTCATGTAAGGAGCCGAACCTGCCCCGGATGAATCGAATGCTTCAGACAAGGGAAAGGCGCAATTTCAGCTCCTAGTCAGGTGACATCGATTCCTGAAGTCAACGAGTCATGTAGCTGATGGGACAAGTCTGATGCGGCGACAGTAATTATGAGAGAGTGTGGGCAGGGCGACGTGCCATGCACATCGATCAGGATCTGTCGCACCGCATTTTGCCACCTGGTCAGCGCCAAATGGTCACATCTATTCCCTAGCTGCTGACCGGTTCCCTATATATAGTGGTGGAATTGAGACTACTCGGAGGGAACCCTGTATTTTCTATGAGAGACCTATTTGAGCCGAAGGAGAGTTAGAAGTCTTCCGGAGTAAAGAGCGAGCGAGCTAGAAAGAGAGAGAGAGAGAGAGAGCTTGAAAACTTCTTCAGGTTAAGCCAGTGGGAGGAGAGACCCTTAGCGGACCGAGCAGTCGATCGCAACCTTTCTTTGGACGCTTCAGCTTGTGTTGGGGGTGTTGGGGACAAAATGTGGCTTGCACGCGATCGGCCCTTGCGGAGTGACCCTCCGGAAGGTGTCGAAGTGCGTCGTGTGCCAACAATCAAGCGATCGGGCCGGGAGGGATCCGCTCGGCCGGTGTCACGCCCCGAGGTCAAAACTGCAGCCCGTGCTCGCCAACAAATCTGCCATCTGTACGGGAACCGCCGCACAGATGAAGCATCTAACCTGCAAAGTCAAATCTATAGCTATACATGTATCAGAGCTGAAATAAGAATAAATAGCTACAGAATCAAAAACCAAACATCTGAATATACAAAATCCAAAATACATAGTCATCTCCCATTATGATAAAAGATACATCAAGTCTCAGACTGTCCAGTACAAAATAAAATCTCACATACAGGGTACATCTACCTCTGACTCTCAAAATAAGCTAGTAAGGAACTACTCGGCCACGCCCTTACCTCGATCTGCTGCCTCCGCTCGAACCAAAGCTGGAACAGCTACCTCTGAAAATCAGTCACCACAGCGGGTGTGAGAACTACACCAACACGTAGTTCTCAGTGGGTACCATCACCAATATCCACGGTATGCCCACTAAGTCTACTGGAGGCAAAACAATAGGTAAACAGGTAATATAAAAAGCTGAAATGAAACTACAGCTAATATGCCTCAAGTATCTTGCTCAAACGAAAGTACTCAACTAAGAACATGCTATGCATCCACTCGCTCATGAGGTGTTCACATCTACCCAATCTCACTGACTGCCAAATCTGGTCCAGTCAAGCCTGCGCCCCCTAGTGTATCAACGTAGGGTGTCCAATCGGACTATCACAATACCACGCAAAGTAGCCTCATCAGGCGCATTATCATCATCGCATCCAGAGCGGCAACTCGAAGAGAGCGACCCCACCGAGGAACAAGCATGTCAAGTCAGGCTCAATAAGCGGCACATGCAGGCTATAATTCATGATCAAACAGATCGGAAACTCGAATGCCCAACTATCCCACAATCATGTCTAGGTCGAAGAACCCTCCACGACTCAATCTGATAAAAGCCCACAAACCCCTCAAGACACTAGAAAACCCATCCACTAAGTCAATAAAAATTCACTCGGTCCCCAGGCACGAGGGTACATGCATTCTGAACCTATCCAACCCCTCTTGGCGATCTCAATGTATAAAAACTATTTTAATAACCAGTTTTTCATTAAAACGAGTTCTACAATTTTTAAAATGGTTCAGATGCAGTTCCGATGACAACTAACCATGCAATCTAGTCTCATATGGTGTCAGGAGTATACTAAAAATATTCTTGGGTTCAGATTGTCATTCTGTAATTTTTAGGCAACTATCAGATTTACCAGCTATAACAACAGATAAACTAGACAAGCTAAACATGCATACAATAACATTAGAGGGCATTCCACAAAGTTTGGAAGATTTTCAACCTACCTGGATCGCTATCCACAGGCCAAGCCGAAGTCGGTGAAGCGCGGAGTCGCTCTCTGTCAAGTATCAGCCGGAACAACACCTCGGCACCCCGGTCGCGCGCACCTCTGCCAACGTCCAAGGGAAACCTCTAGGAGCTCTCAGCACACTCCAAACACCTCAAGCAAGGTCCCTCTATGCTCAGGTCAAAACCACTACCCGACTCCACCAAGCCCACAACACGCTCGGCATGCGATCCCTGTAGCTCCACACAGTGAAAAGGGCAACGCCACACTCCTCAGCCCACACAGCACCCAGCTGCTCCACTCAGCACAGGGAATAAGAAAAGAGAAAGGAAACCAATACCAATCTCAAAATCCAAAGCCTCAGCCAAAAATCCAAAATCCGAGAAAAATCCGCAAAAGCTCGGAAAAAAGCATCGTACTCACCTCTGATGCCGAACTCCTCGCGTAAGCTCCAATCCGAGCTATCCTCAATAGGACAAGCTCTCCACCAAGCTCACGATCACAATCCGAAGCTTCGCGCCGAAGAAAATCCTCCAATAGAAGCTACAGTGAAGCTTCTCTGGTGGTGCAACAATGGTGGCCTCCTACTGCCGCTGCTTAGGGAGGAAGAAGCAGAAGATGAAAAAGATGAAGATGGAGGGGATGGTGATGGGATATAAGTAGACCAACTCCCCTCCCACTCTCTGGCACCACACGTGTGGCTGCAAGTAGCATCAGATCAATTGGTGAGAAAACACGCGGAACATCCAGAAACACTAACCTGTCCACGTGAGAAAATTCGGGTTTCGGGCGCCCTAAAACTAGGACCGGGCGCCCGCTTTTAAGGTACAGTAACTCTCGGGCGCTCCCCCGGCCGCCCGCTCTCCTATAATAAACAGCCCGAAACCTCGTCAGAGTGTCGGATCCTCTACTCTGTCCTCCAGGCGCCCTCTCCAAGGGTCTGGTGCTACAGTGAATCACCACAGATCTCACCATCAACCAAAATCTAAAGAAATCATAGCCATTCAATCCTCGGCCTGCTACAATAACTTTCGGGTGCCCGCACTAGAGTTCCACAACTTTCGAGCATCCGAAAAATCTCCTAGGGCGCCTGGAAACTCTGAGACATACAGTTTTAGCTATTTTGCGATCCCGAGTCCGTTTTTCACGCCATTTGCACATCCAATGGCACTCACACTATCCAAGCATCTCTAGATCCTCACATGGGCACACCCGAACAGTTACTTAGCCCCGGTACTCTACAGCCTTGTTCTCCTCTGGTAACTCCTCGCAACCGCAAGCGACTGGTGACTGCCGAAGCGGGTTCGCAGAGTTATAGAGGGATCGCTGGTTTCAACATTAATGAGTCGAACCGTTCATGGATAAATGTATGGCTGATGAGTCGATTATAACTTCAAAGCACAGACGAGGCAAATAAAGACACGACCACAGTGTCGGTTCACACTCTAAATGCAAAATAACAAAATAAAGATATGACCGAATGGCCAGTTTACACTTTATATTGATAAGAAGAAGGGGATACAAGTAGGAAAAAGGGAGAGAAGGATTAATTAAGCCTACTCCTAGGAAAGCAGTAAAAAAGAAGAAAAATAGTTAGGTTACTCCTACTCCTAAATAAATGAAGAGCTGGGGTGGTATTGGGCTTACGAGGATTGTCGGACCCCGATCTCTTCGATGGTTTGGGTGTTTATACACATCCCGAACCATGGTTATTGGGCACCGATTTCGAATTTTGAATGATCGGTATAATTTGAGGGAGGTTATCGAAAAAATCCTTAACCATCTCCTTTTGAATTGATTAGCCTCGATGGGATGGCCGCTGCTTCCCGTCCAGGTTCACCCCCTGATGGTTGCGCCAGGGCGTATTTCCCGGCGCTTTCTGTCGCTGGGAGTTGCTTGCCTTTCTGAGGCAGCCCCTTAATCGTCGTGCTGAAGCGTGATCTTTAGCGCTTCCCTTTGCTGGACGCCACATGCCGCTTCGGGGTCTGTTGTGAGATTCGCGCCTGAATCTTGCCTTCATTCTTTTCAAACTCTTTCCTACAGGAGCCTTGGGCAACCGAGGATTGACCTTGATTTCGCCTCTCCTGTCACTTGATTGAGGCGGTCTGGTATCTTTCTTCGGCCGACAGACGGCCCTGAATGAGACGACTAATCTTTCTGTTGTTCGCTTCTCTTGTCAGTCGATTCTCCTATCGGCTGGCGCCTCAGCCGATGGCGGGTGTAGCGCGACTGAAACCAATCCAGATCAGAATGCTGACTCCTCTTCGTCTGGATTAACTGAAGGTTATGTTGGACTCCATCTGCTTCGTCGACGGATCGAGTCGGTCAAATGTCTGGTGGCAATCGAAGCTAATTCTGGATGAGGCATTCGTCCTTTTTGTCGGCTGCTTTTTTCTATCGGCTGATGCCTTTCAACCGATGGTTGATGCCACGTGTCGCTTCCTCCCATGCCAAAAAATTCTGGTCTCAAAATGTCCCCTCGGCAATCGCCTGATATGCCATTTGGGCGATTGTCGAAATTGAATCAACTTTCAGTACGGATAACACTATCTAGCGATCATCTTCATATCTCGTCCAGATACTTTCTCTCTGCCTAAGGGATTCGTAAACAGGTTTCAATCTTTCTTAGCAAAACCATCCTTCGCCGTTCTCCCTATTAGATGCTGCTGCTTCCCGAGGGATGCTTATCGCCCTGCTTCGTTGGCCTATAAGTAGGGCCACGGCTCGCAGCTTTCTCTGCATCTTATTTTTCTTATGACGATTTCCATGCCAATGCTACAACAATGTCCTGGTCATAGCCTTTTCGTTCTTGAGAGTGCTTCTGGGGTAGTCCCTCAATTGGACCTTGGCGGCGTTTCAACACCAACCGGTGAAAGTGTCTTTATGCACGATGGCCCGATCGACTAACGCCACCATCTTCAAGAGTTTGGAAGCTTCTAAGCCATTCGGCTTCTGATCTCCCTTGGCAGGGCGTCGCATCATCACGCTTTGGCCATCCCTACTTCGAGCTTGGTCTCCATTGTCCCGGGGGAGGGCATCGTGTGTATTACGAGTTTGTCGTGGTTCAGGAATTTCGAGACCCGTCGTGTCATGCCCCAGGAGAGGTTTAACGGCGAAAAACGACCCTCTTTTTTTCAAAGTCTTTCCTCCCGGTACGTGCCCAGACCGCCACATATACAAGATCTCTCTACACAAACGGATAGAGTCTCTCCTGTATATGTATGGCGTCACACAAATTACATACATCAATCACAACCAGTTTTACATACACAAGGTATTAAGCAAAGAGATAAACTAGTCTTTGGATTCACACAAAAGAAGATCGCCCACACGGCATACTCTAGTTGAAAGGATAAAATCATAAAGTTTAAAACAGTGTCTACCCGACACTCAGTTTTGAAAATAGATTTCGCAAACATTTTTCCTTTTGAAAAGCTCCCCATTCACATGCAATCACATAAGATGATAAAACCAATTCCAAAAGACTACTATCCATCCACATAGTCCATATGCCCCACATCCACATCACAAGGTGTCCATATCACATAATGTTCGCATCTCATGCAAAATAGTATCAACCAAACCTAATGACCAAAAAAGAGGAGTAAAAATGTCACCGGGATGACGAAAACCGAATCACTCCTAAGCCGTAGCCTCTCCCCCGTCCCCGCCGAAACCTGTCACATGGTGGGAGTCAGTGACAAAAAAATAGGAAGACAAAACGAATAATACGATGATCAAGTGCAAAATATAGGTATGATAAGGTAAACAGGATATCAAACCAGAACCCGAAACTCCCAAGTCATCCATACCGCTGTCTCCCCCGGTTCCCATTACGGTACACCGGGAAAAACATCAAACCTGCTTAATATCTTGGCGCACATCAAACCCCCGCCGCAATAACCACAGAGGGCCCATACGAAGTAACCACGTAGAGATCACGGGTTTTAAGACCCATTCTCCGGAAAGAACACCCTTGCGGTGGCCAAACCGCTGGTGTACGTGACAGCACCATCAGCCACACGATCCCATACTCGTGCAATAAGATGCAGTACCCCTCACGATCCCATACTCGTGGAAGAAGTCACGGTTCACCTCACGATCTCACACTCATGAAATAAACCGATAAGCCACCGTATCTATCCATGTCCTTTACGTATGTATCGTTCCGTCATAATAGCCGTGATAATGTCCTTCTTGTCATTTTAAAATAGCAATACCGAAAACAACAACAAAAGAAAGAAGAGGGTCGAACACTACCGTTCAACAACGTCCCCAACTTTGGTTTAGTTACCCACCTTGACCGGCGATGAAATTGGAACTCGAAAACCCTTCGAAAGCCCCAACAACCTTGTCCGGACAAAAACGGCGGACCCCTCGGTGGCAAAAGAAGTGTCCGAACTCTGACCGCTGTCTCGGTAGATCCCACAACGAAAAACCCGTAAAAACACTTCCTGTCAGTAAAATACATCAAAAACCATCATAAAAAACACACCGGGATGTCAACTCTGAAAATCGTTGGTTAACTCGGGATTCCGATGGCGAAAACGGCGAGAACATCACAACCGGAAACCAATTCCGTCAACGGAAACCCAAACCAACATCAAATCCGTAAATCGTGGGTCAAACCAGAAATCCAACGGCGAAAAAGGCGGCCAAAAACCCAACCAAACCCAATGACGGCGGAGGCCAAACGGCCCCATAACCCGAAAACGAAGCGAAACGAGCCGAAACCCGAGTTGGAGCAGGCTGCTGGGCGCTCGGGCTAGGCTAATTGGGCTGGGCTGCACGCGGGTGCACCGTCCAGCGAGTGTACCGGATTCACGCCAGGGAGCAGCGGCCCTTGAGCCGGCCGCATGCCAAGGGCGTGGACCACGCATCGTTGGGCCGGGCCGTGCAGGAGCGCCGGGCGCGGACCGGGTTCACACCGGGAGCGGCGGACCGCGTAGACCGGGAGCACGCCAAGCCCGTGGACCGCGCATCATTGGGCCGGACTGGGCCGCGCAAGGAGCAGGCAACAAGGCTTCTTTCATCTTTTTTTTTTTTTTTTTTTTTTTTCCCCGGCTCTGGCGGTAACCCTGCGACAACGGCAACAGCGGCGGCGGCCTCGCGAACAACAATAATGGCGGCGACAGCCTCCCATTTAACACAACGGTGGCGACGGCTTCCCGTTTAACATAACGGCGGCGGCAGCCTCCCGTCAAATCCAACGGCGGCAGCGGCCTCCCGTTTTAGCCCACGGTGACGGCGGCAGCGGCTTCGCACAAAACTCCCGCTCCGACAGAAAACCCAATAACCCAACCGAAAGCACGAAAAACCCCATGAAAACTGAAACGATGTTAACGAAAAGCTAAGAACCAACCTTTTACCGACGAGAAAGACGATGCGATGCCCAGACCCGCTCTCCGATCTCCTATCTCCGACGGCGATAGCGCTCACGAACCCGATCTCCGATGATGACGACGTTTTCGATTCCTGACTCCAACGCGCACAACGTGGAAGAAGATGAAACACTCTTTTCAAAAACAGGAACCGAGGGTTTTTTTGTTTTAATTCTTTTAGTGAGTAAAATAAAATCGATCCCCGAATCTCCTCTTTATATAAGAGATTTTGTAACAATAATAACCGCTCTTATCTTTTGTAACTGCTTTTATCTTTTGTAACCGCTTTTAACTGTTCTACAATCATTTTAATCGTTTTTTCTCGATTTGCGTGCCAATTTACCGAAATATCCTTCATGCATCGGCACGGATTTTAAAGCACCAAAAAACATTAATGGGTATTTTAAAAACCTTTTCCCCCATTAACTACGAAAACCATACCGGGAGATCCGTTCGTTGGATTTTCGAGCCGATCGCACCGTCGTTCTCCATTTACGAGCTCTACAACATGAAAGCCAAAACCGATAAAATCGATAAAAGCGAAAAAAAAAGAAGCAAAATGACCCACACACCAAAACTGACACAAAGGGCAAAACCGTGGGCACTACATCACTCCCTCCTTTAAAGAAGTTTCGTCCCTGAAACTTAACTCATTTCCATCAAGAATAGCTCCAGATAATACTCCCTCACAACCCAAAAGTTCAAAAGTGATGGTGAAGACCACGAACCCATACCACTGAAGTCAAGTCAACTGTACAACCATCCTGAACCAATCACTACGCTGGAGTAGTGGAGACGTACATCGCGAAGAACGTGGTTTAACACGCCTGGAAGAAAAGCTCCGGTATTCAGGTTCTCGCAAATGTACCCGCTTCCTCTCACAATCAATCACTGCATGATATGAAGCCAACCAATCCATGCCAAGTACCCAGTCGAACTCTCTGATCGAAACAACCACAAAATCCCACGGCAACTCAATTGCCCAAAACTAACCGGCCAGCAGATACAATGATATCCGCTTCCATAGGTGGCCCCGGGGTCAAATCCAATAACACACTAGGAAGGAGTCTCTCCTCACAACCAAGAATACGGGTGAAGGTATGCGAAGAGAATGAATGGGATGCTCCGGTATCGAATGATGTCCAAACTTAAATATCAAAATAAAACTATACCTGTAACCATATCTGCATGTGGAGCTGTACCCTGCGATGCCATGGAATGAACCCTCCCTCCTGACTGCTGCTGATGTTGTGGTGCCCTCTCCTCCCGTCAAAGGGTCGGAGGGAGTCCTACCTGCACTGTTGGAGACCTCCCTTGGTCCTAGCGCTGAGGTGAAGACGTAGGTACTACTGACGATGCTGTCTCCTGGTTCAATGGGCAGTTGGATCTGAAGTGCCCCTGTTTCCCACATCGGTAGCAATGATCCTACCTCTGTGGACACGCTGTAACCACATGTGCCCCACCACAAATAATGCAAGGCAGGTCCCCTGTCTTCAGCCCATTCGTCGATGAGTTCTTAGTCCCTTGTTGAGTACGAGTTGGGCGGTCGGCTACCCTCCCGTCTGTCCTTTTCCTAATGGTGACTGAGACCGCTTCTTGCCCCTGTTGCAGTCGAATCCCTCACTCTGTGCACGGGCAAGAACGACTCCACGCTCAACCGAAATGGCCCTATCGACCACCTGCCGAAAAGTACGTAGATCCGCTACCTGAAGAAGCCTGAATATGCTGCAACTCAAACCATCCCCAAAAAGACGAGCCCTGTGAGACTCATCACGAAAGACCAAAGGAACGCAATTGGCCAATCGCGCTAATCCCCGCTGAAAATCCATCATCAAATCCTCCAAAATCTTTTCCATGGTGTCCACCCATTTCTCCAACACCCACGGGTCAATCATCTCTCCCTCAAGGATGGGTGGTTCATACTCTCGAAGCTCTCTCAGACTCGCCCTCACTCTCGCCCGTTCCGTGTGCAACACCGGATCCCCTCCGGTTACGGCGGCGGACAGAGTGGGCGAAGGAGTGATGATGACCCTACCCACCGGATCCCTAACAGGCGCTCCCGGCATGGGTCCCTGAGTTGCTGGTAAAGGAACATCCGGAGGCAACGTCATCGGAACCGCTGAAGCCCTCACCGTGGTAGCCTGAGTATGTATACCATCGTCACCGCCTGCTCTCGGCGCATGCGCCTCAGGCAAAACCAGCTCGAGAGTAGGACGCTGGGTAGCAGTAGTCGATGTCGCCGTCTAGCGGGCTATCTGCTGTACTATCTCGGTGAGCGCCGACAACTGCCCCAATAAGTCCTGAACTTGCTGCCGAAGCAACCCATTCTCTGCGGCCAAAATGGCCTCGGCGGCAGTCGACCTCGCCCCATCCTCTCCTCCACCATCAATAGATGATCTCGTACGAATCATACTCTGTCCACACAATCAAAGGGGTCAGCAAACAAAAATGATCAACACAAAACTGTGCAAAGGGCGACAAACAACCAAACACCAAAAACTGAGCAAAAGCCGACAAAGCGACTAACACCAAAATCGACAAAGTGACTGTGAAACCCACACTCTCTCGTGACTGGAGACTTTGGTTATTACATTGGCTAATCCCATGAGTAAACATATACCGTGGATGTTGGATATAGCCATACTTTTAAAACAAAGAAAAACCGCGTGGTTGATGCCCTTTCTCTCTGATACCATTTAATGTGTCATGCCCCGGGAGAGGTTTAACAGCGAAAAACAACCCTCTTTTTTTCAAAGTCTTTCCTTCCGATACGTGCCCAGACTGCCACATATACAAGATCTCTCTACACGAACGGACAGAGTCTCTCCTGTATATGTACGGCGTCGCACAAATTATATATATCAACCACAACCAGTTTTACGTACACAAGGTAGTAAACAAAGAGATAAGCTAGTCTTTGGATTCACACAAGAGAATATCGCCCACAAGGCATACTCCAGTTGAAAGGATAAAACCATAAGGTTTAAAACAGTGCCTACCCGACACTCAGTTTTGAAAACAGATTTCGCAAACATTTTTCCTTTTGAAAAGCTCCCCTTTCACATGCAATCACATAAGAAGATAAAACCAAATCCAAAATACTACTATCCATCCACATAGTCCATATGTCCCACATCCACATCACAAGGTGTCCATATCACATAATGTCCACATCTAATGCAAAATAGTATCAACCAAACGTAATGACCAAAAGGGAGGAGTACAAATGTCACCGGGATGACGAAAACCGAATCACTTCCAAGCCGTAGCCTCCCCCTGTTCTCGCCCGAACCTGTCACACGGTGAGAGTCAGTGACAAAAATATAGGAAGACAAAACAAATAACACGATGATCAAGTGCAAAATATAGGTATGATAAGGTAAGCAGGACATCAAACTAGAACCCGAAACTCCCAAGTCATCCATACCGCTGTCTCCCTTGGTTCCCATTACGGTACCCCGGGAAAAACATCAAACCTGCTCGATATCTCAGTGCACATCAAACCCCCGCCGCAATACTATGAAGTAAGCACGTAGAGATCACGGGTCTTAAGACCACTTCTCCGAAAGAGAACACCCTGCGATGGCCAAACCGCTGGTGTACGTGACAGCGCCATGAGGCACACGATCCCATAATCGTGTAATAAGATGTGATACCCCTCACGATCCCATACTTGTGGAAGAAGTCACGGTTCACCTCACGATCTCATACTCGTAAAATAAACCGATAAGTCACCGTATCCGTCCATGTCCTTTACGTATGTACCGTTCCGTCACAATAGTCGTGACAATGTCATTCCTGTCATTTTAAAATAGCAATATCGAAAACAACAACAAAAGGAAAAGGAGGGTTGAACACCACCGTTCAACAGCGTCCACAACCTTGGTTTAGTTACCCACCTTGACCGGCGATAAAACCGAAATCCGAAAACCCTTTGAAAGCCCCCACAACCTTACCTGGACGAAAACGGCGGACCCCTCGGTGGCAAAAGAAGAGTTCGGGCTCTTACTGCAGTCTCGGTAGATCCCGCAACAAAAAACCAGTAAAAATACCTCCTGTCGATAAAATACACCAAAAACCATCATAAAAAAACACACCCGGATGTCAATTCCGAAAATCGTTGGTTAACCCGGGATTCCGATGGCGAAAACGGCGAGAACATCACAACCGGAAACCAATTCCGTCAACGAAAACCCAAACCAACATCAAATCCGTAAATCGTAGGTCAAACAGGAAATCCGACGGCGAAAACGGCGGCTAAAAACCCAACCAAATCCAATGACAGTGGAGGCCAAACAGCCCCATAACCCAGAAACAAAGCGAAACGGGCCGAAACCCGAGTTGGAGCAGGCTGCTGGGCACTCGGGCTGGGCTAATTGGGCTGGGCCGCGCGCGGGTGCACTATCCGACGCGTGGACCGTGTTCACGCTAGGGAGCAGTGGCTCGTGAGACGGCCACACGCCAGTCGCGTGGACCGCGCATCGCTTGGCCGGGCCATGCAGGAGCGCCGGACGCCGACCGGGTTCACACCGGGAGTGGCGGGCCGCGTAGACCGGGCGCACGCCAAGCGTGTGGGCCGCGCATCGCTGGGCCGTGCTGGGCCGCGCAGGGAGCAGGCAACATGGCTTCTTTCATCCTTTTTTTTTCCTCTTGCCTTCCCCAGCTCCGGCGGTGACCTTGCGACAACGGCAACAACGACGGCGGCCTCATGAGCAATAGTAACGGCGGCGGCGGCCTCCTATTTAACACAACGGTGGCGGCGGCGTCCCATTTAACACAACGGCAGCGGCGACCTCCCGTCAAATCCGACGGCGGCGGCAGCCTGTTTTAGCCCACGGTGACGGTGGAGGCTTCGCACAAAATTGCCGCTCCGACGAAAAATCCAAGAACCCAACCAAAAGCACGAAAAACCCCACGAAAACTGAAATGATGTTAACGAAAAGCCAAGAACCAACATTTTACCGACGGGGAAGATGATGCGATGTCCAGACCCGCTCTCCGATCTCCGATCTCTGACGGTGATGGCGCTCACGAATCCGATTTCCGATGATGACGACGTTTCCGATTCCGAGCTCCGGCGCTCACAATGAGAAAGAAGATGAAACGCTCTTTTTCAAAAATAGGAACTGTGGGTTTTCTTGTTTTAATTCTTTTAGTGCCTAAAATAAAACCGATCCTCGAATCCCCTCTTTTTATAAGAGATTTTGTAACAATAATAACCGCTCTTATCTTTTGTAACCGCTTTTAACCGTTTTACAATCGTTTTAACCGTTTCTTTCTCGATTTGCATGCCAATTTACCGAAATGCCCTTCATGCATCGGCACGAATTTTAAAGCACCAAAAAACATTAATGGTATTTTAAAAACCTTTTCCCCCTATTAACTACGAAAAATCATACTAGGAGATCCGTTCGTCGGATTTTCGAGCCGATCGCACCGTCGTTCTCCTTTTAACGAACTCTACAACATGAAAGCCAAAACCGGTAAAATCGATAAAAGAGAAAAATATGCAACATGACCCACATACCGAAAGTGACACAAAGGGAAAAACCGTGGGCACTACACGTCGTCATCGCGGTGGTTGGATGCCTCGATTTTCAAAAGGCAGCGCTCGTCCCTTTGCCTTTAGCCTCCCTCCTCGTTCGTCTTGGCGGGAATTCTATTCTCCGTTAACCTTCTTCGTTAACCACGACCTTCCTTTTTTTCTGAAATACTTTTGTATTTTACTCTTTTTTTAAGTTGTATACATGTCGGTTTACTGAATGTGAAGTTTTCATATATTTTTTGCTCCACATTCTCCAAAATCGATAATTGTGTTTCAGGTATCTTCCTGATCGGTTTATTTCCTTTCGATCTTTTTGTTGCCCGTGTACTAGACTCGGCTCTACGTATACTTAGACGCTTTCTGGCCGAATCCAGCCTGCTACACCCGATGTCTTCAACCCATTGGGCGCCTTGCCCTCTCCTTCTTGGGCCTTCAAAAGCCGAAACTCTCTCCTGGCCGTCCTCTTCGGTCGGCCCTTTCAGCCCTACTGCTGAACCTGGGTCACGAGTCACTTTGGTTTGACCCCGAATAGTCAGTTTCGGCTGAATCTTCCTCGGCCCAATCGGCCCAGCATTTCTTTCCCTTCACCACCTCGGCTGTTTTAGCCGGCGAAAAATGCTCGACCTTCACCCTTTTCCCTTCTGGGGGTCGCTCCTCATGATCTTCCTTAACGTTGGCGTCATGCTGGGCCCCTATTTCGAGAGCTTTCAGCAAGGCGTTAAGCCTCTGGCCAACACTCGTCGGTCCATCCTTTATTACACGAGGTGTGGTGGGGCTTCTATGCGGCAACGTTTCCAACCCTCCGACTTCGTGCTCCCTTCGCATTGATTGAGCCGTCTTTCGAAGTGCGGCTTGTGCCCAAATTGGGCTTAGCCGCGGTCCCTGAGCCGACGTAATCTCCTTTAATGCCTCGGCTCAAATCCGTTGCTACCGACACATTTGTGTTTTCGTCATGGCCGACTCGTACCACCAGCGCGATTCACGTGCGACGGGCTGTGACTCGACCGTGCTATCGGCCAACGCGCCTACTTCCCTCAAGTGTTCTCTAAGGATTTCCCGCCTCTGCTCTGGCTCCAGGCAAGGCCGTATCTGGCATTGCTCCATTAAGCTCTTTGTCAAAGCATTCACCTCTCCAGTTGTGAGCCAAGGGAACTCGACTTCTGGTGTGAAGGGGGTAGTTCTTGCCCCTACCCGGTTGTCTTCACGAAGCCATTCTCGGGCTTTCGGCCTCATCTGCGAGTGTCCATCCACCGAGCTAAATTTCTCGTAGGTCCCCGCCTTCCTGGCTGTGAGCAAGGGAAACTTGAAATCGGGCGCGAGGTAGTTAGCCCGTGTCCCTGGCCTATTGGCTCCATGGTGAAAAATTTGGTGGTTCATCCCCAAGCTATCTCGTCGTGAGCATGGTAGTAGCCCATTCCTTTTCTCATCCTCAGCCCCTCGGCTGAAGGCCCCTCTGGATGCCCCCTGCCTTCGGCCCTCATGACAACTGAAGCGGGAGCTTGGTTGTAGAGGTGGGGTTCTCAACCCCCTATAACCGCCTGTTTGCGGCCTCGGCCTCCCTAGGCCGTAAAAATTGCCTAGAACCTGCTAAATCGTGCGGTCCTGTTCCTCCTTTGTAGGGGGTTGCTTGCTATAATTCTCGGTCGAAAGTTGCTCCAGCGTCGGACCGCAGCTAACCTCATCTTTGACCGAACTGGGGAAGGCGAACCGTCTCTTGACTTTCTCGAGCAAGCCAAGGAGGAATTCACCCCATTCTTCGGCTGTCATCTCGATCTTGCATCGGGCGCAGAACCGAGGACTATTACCCGCCGGGGCCCCCTCTCAAGGCATTCAGTTCCCAACGCCGGCTCATCTTCCGTCGTCTCCAACATGTTTGTCTGCGGAAGGAAGAAATTAGTCCTAGTTTATTCTCGTGGTTGGCAAACATAGGCCAATCTTCACTATTCCATTAGCTTTTAGTTTTCAGCCAGCGTTTCTTTCACCGTTCCTCGCCGCTTTTTCGCCGGAGCGTTTTATCAGAATAGCTCCGGCCATCCCGACCACTTTCGGCCCTTCTGGCAGATCGTGGTCTTGTAAAGCGGGACCGATTTATCCTCGGTCAATATGCCTGACCACGTCCTCGGTTATTTCTCCCGAGAACTTGTCGAACATTAGCATTTTCCAATCAGCCAAATACGAGTACACCACACTTGTATTTGTGAAAAATAGGGATCCGTGGGCTGGCCGCGTATCCGACCTGGCCTTACCACCGAAAGTATATTTCATTTTTTGAGCATGTGGCTCAGCATTTCTTGCCGGGTGAGTTAATGTCACCAGCTGCATCTTTTATGTAGGTGGCGGTATATCGGAGCCTACCTGTTTTCGGACGGACCCGCCTCTAAGTCCACCCCCTAGTCTCTCTACCCCCAGCATAAGGCTGGTGTACCAGCGGAAGGGGTGACATGAGCACCCTCTCGTCGATTTCCCGCTGATGACCGACGCCCAGACTCATCGGCCTATCTTGAGCTGGGGCAGGAGGTATTTGCAGCGCCTCCAGTGCCGACACAACCAACTGTGTCAATAGCAGCGGTGGTGGGGCTGCTCGGGCTCCCTGTAGCTCTTCTCGGGCTAGGAACTGCCCGAATCGAGCGAAGCTTTCGTCCGTGGCTGGGGCATTGGCATCCCAGGCTCGAATCCTATTTTTCAGGGACCTCATTATTTTGGCTAGTTGCCTATATATCTTTGATAAAGATGGCTCTGGTAGAGCCGATCCTCCGTACGGCTCTAGGAGCCGTGACATGCTTGCGGTAGGATTAGGTAAAAAATACCTGAGGGTACCACCGGGCGTGCCAAGAAGGTTGTTGGGGCGAAAATGTGGCTTGCGCGTGATCGACCCCTGCTGGGTGACCCTCCAGAAGGTGTTGAAGTGCGCTGCGTGCCAACAATCAAGTGATCGAGCCGATGAGGGATCCACTCGGTCGGGTTCTTCTCTGGTAACTCCTCGCAACCGCAAGGGACTGGTGACTGCCGAAGCGGGTTTGCGGAGCTAGAGAGGGATCGCTGGTTTCGACTTTAATGAGTTGAACTATTCGTGGATAAATGTATGACTGATGAGTTGATTATAACTTTAAAGCATACACGAGGCAAATAAAGACACGACCACAGGGTCGGTTTACACTCTAAATCCAAAATAACAAAATAAAGACACGACCGAATAGCCGGTTTACACTTTATATTGATAAGAATAAGGGGATACAAGTGGAGAAAGGGATAGAAAGATTAATTAAGACAACTCCTAGAAAAGCAGTAAAAAAGAAGAAAAAAAGTTAAGTTACTCGTACTCCTAGATAAACGAAGAGCTGGGGTGGTACCGAGCTTACGAGGATTGCCGGACCCCGATCTCTTCGATGGTTCGGGTATTTATACACATCCCGAACCATGGTTATTGGGCGCTGATTTTGAATTTTGAATGATCGGCGTAATTTGAGAGAGGTTATCGAAAAATCCTTAACCATTTCTTTTTTAATTGATTAGCCTTAATGGGATGGTCACTACTTCCCGTCGAGGTCACCCCCTGATGGTTGCGCCAGGGCATATTTCCCGGCGCTTTCCGTCGCTGGGCATTGCTTGCCCTTCTGAGTCAGCCCCTTAATCATCGTGCTGAAGCGTGATCTTTGGCGCTTCCCTCTGCTGGACGCCACATGCCGCTTCGGGGTCTGTTGTGAGATTCGCGCCTGAATTTCGCCTTCATTCTTTTCAAACTCTTTCCTTCAGGAGCCTCGGGCAACCGAGGATTGACCTTGATTTCGCCTCTCCTGTCACTTGATTGAGGCGGTCTGGTATCTTTCTTCGGCCGACAGACGGCCCTGAATGAGACGACTAATCTTTCTGTTGTCCGCTTCTCTTGTCAGTCGATTCTCCTATCGGCTGGCGCCTCAGCCGATGGCGGGTGTAGCGCGACTGAAACCAATCTAGATCGGAATGCTGACTTCTCTTTGTCTGGATTAATCGAAGGTTGCGTTGGACTCCGTCTGCTTCGTCGACCGATCGGGTCGATCAAATGTCTGGTGGCAGTCGAAGCTAATCCTGGAGGAGGCATTAGTCCTTTTTGTCGACTGCTTTTTCTATCGGCTGATGCCTTTCAACCGATGGTTGATACCACGTGTCGCTTCCTCCCGTGGCAGAAAATTCTAGTCTCAACGGGTGGATATCACCAAGCATGGATGATCTCTTACCTTATCTACTGTTTGTGTTTGGTTGGGTTATTAGCTAGCTTCTTTTCTAACCATAGAGGTTGTAGGGAATTGTGTGGAGTTGTTTCGAGTCCCCGAGCTTTGAGGTTATATCCTAGTAGGCCTGGTAACCTTGGAGTCTGGTTGTTTTGCTTGTGGACCTCTGGTTAGAACCGAGTGGGTTGGGGAACCGTAGGATTTTGGTTGAGCGTGAGAGTGTAGTTTTAGTTTCTATCTTAGGTATAGCCTAAGAAGAACCTAGAGGTGAAACTCTAGTGATTGTGAGCCGAGTAGTGGGCCTTCGGGCTACTGTGGCGTGAGAGCACTTGACTGAGGAAAAGGTCGATACTTTCAACTCCTCGAAAAATGGGTGTACAGAGCTAACGATGGGTGTGGCAATGGCGATAGAATCCCGGCCTCCCATTCGGTGTTGTGTGTATAGCCTACCGAAGGATGACATGGGTATGTCCCTCTTCTCTAGACGCCACGCAGTTTGTGGTGAAGTACACATTGAGGGTGACGTGAGTGGTGTCCCGGCTCTCCTGGCAGCTGGATTGTTTAACCAGGTGGTGGCGAGTGCGAGTTTTTTCGGCGCCCTACCTGGCACCCAGAACCAATTTGGGGAGCGTATGGACAACCAACTTCGCCCAGATGAATGTGCGGATTGCCGATGGGAATGCAGTTCGTTGATTTGACCTCCACTTGGGGTTCGTACAGATCAACCGATTTGGGAAAGGTGTGGTTCCCTTTGGCTTCTGCGTTGGTGAGTTGCACTCGTCAGATCTAAGCCAAGATCCAGGTAGGTGCTTGGTTGGGATTGGTTGTGGGTGAGGCATCTGAGGTGCTTCTTAACCTCTCTCTTATGAGTTTATTTACTGTGTACTGCTTTTTGGCTTTTATTGTAGATGCCTCATATAGACCAAATAAGTGTAGAATATTCTTTTTATGTGGTTGAACCCGCTGAGAACTTTAATTAGTTATCACTTTTTATTGTTTACTTCTTTTAGGTGTCAAATCGGTTGGTGAGGAGTGGGACCGCAACAAGAACATAGTCGAGTAACGAGCTAGAAGTTTAGACGGTCGTCCAAAGTGCCGTTGTCGTTCGGTTGTTGTGTCGACTGTTGTGTGTTTGAGCCGTGGGTTCCTGTGTTTATACCTTTTTTGTAACCGGACGGTTGGATTTCTATAAGAGTTCTCTTCTTTTTGTTGTGTTTTTCCCTTGTGCTATGAGATTACGTATCCAATTACTTCCAACCGAGATAGTCGGATGTGGTTGACCGTTCCACTCGGGTCAAGCGTGGCTTCGACGGGGAGGTTTGTGCGTGCACCCGAACCGATTATCTGGCAGTACCAGGGCGTGACATAACCATTTATTTTTTAAGATTAAAATTAATTTTTATACAGTAGAAAGCTGCTGAATAGATTACCAATCAAAATCAATCGTAAGGGTAATGTTGGAAAACATATATTACCTAATAATCAAATTTAATAACTTCCGACAACTCTTTGTTTTATTATTTAATTTTGTTACTTACCAAATTAGATAGTTTTTAACAGTAAGATTAATTTTTATATAGTAGTAACCTGCTGAATAGATTACAAATCAAAATCAATCATGGGGTAATGTTGGAAAACATATATTACCTAATTATCAAATTTAATAACATCCAACAACTCTTTATTTTATTATTTAATTTTGTTACTTAGCAAATTAGATAGTGACTAATTTGACAAGTAGCAAATCTTTATAAATTTGAATTTAAAATTTAACTTCAATTAAAATTTTATGTTTATAATAGTATAAATTAAATTTAAATATAAATTTTAGAAAATAAAATTTATATTTAAATGAGTAATACATTTCAATTCAAATTGTTAATTCAATATTAAAATAACATGAAAGTTCAAAAAAAATTGTCTAACTCCTTACTTTAAATTGAAACCAACTTCTTACTTTAAATTGAAATTGAAATTTTAAATTTGAATCGAAAATGGCTAATAGTTCTCCTTACTAGCATTATTTCCTTACTTTATTTTGATACTTACCAAATTAGATAATGACTAATTCGTTAAGTAGCTAACTCCTCAACATATACATTAAATTTAAATTTAAAATTTAAATTTAAAATTTAATTTGAAATATAAACTTTTGATCAAAATTGAATCAAAAGTTTTATTTTCAATTTGTATTTTATATTCAAGAAAATTTTGAATTTGATTAAAATTTCATACTTTTACATTGTTCAAGTATTAAACTAATAATTTGAATTGAAAATTTATTATTTATTTAAATATATAGTTTTTTATGTTTGAAAATTAAATTCATAATTTAAATTCGATTTTAATATATACGACTACTCATAAACCTAACTTTAATTATTTTTTAAAAATTTTATTTGCACTGTTGCTTATGAAACCAACTTCTTAGTTAAAATTGAAATTGAAAATTTAAATTTAATTTGAAAGTTTTATTTGAATTGGTAGTATATATTTAAGAATATTGTGAATTTGATTCAATTTTTAAATTTCTAAGTTTTTTCAATAATAAATTTATAATTTGAATGTAATTTAAAATATGAATAGGAAGGAGATGATTTCTCTCTCATATTTAGAAAACTAATAATCAATATATTAGGAATAAATTTAGAAATGTAAAAATCTATAAAATTATTTTCTAAAGATAAGATTGAGAGATTTTATTAGACCAAAATACTCTTTTATTTCTACCGGGTGACTGGGATCGGACTTCAATAATGGCAGGTTTAAAAAAATTAATGGTTAGATTAATCTAAGTGGTATATAGATACACAATTTCACAACTTTGTTGGGATATGTATGCAATTTTCTGTTCTTACCAACTCCTTTGTTTTTATTTCTGTATTATCATTTTTTGGACTTTTAGGGTGAAGCTATAAACTTCTCTAATTTGGACAAGTCCCCAACTTATCCACTAATCTATGGTGCATCGGCTAAGTCAAATTCAAGTTCGGAGGATTCATCCGCCGCAAGGTATCGAACAATTCAATGACATCCATGTTTTTCATCATAGTTTACAAATTAAGGTATAATGTTTGGGTAGTCTCTGTATTATTCCTGAGCATTTTATTTATACATTTTAGTTTCTGAACACTCGTACGTTTTATACAATAGGTTCCAAAAAATGTTGTAAAAAAAAAAATATCTGACTTTACCTTCAAAGTAGTAAAATGGTCAGATTTTCTTTGATGATCAGAGACTAAAATGCAATATGTGAAACACCAGGGACCATATATAGTATCCAAGCGAAACGTGCATGGACCAAGTCACAATATTAAGACACTACAAAAACTACCCGTTCAATTTATCCATTTTGTTATTACAGGTTTTTTATTATTATTATATTTTTTATTTCTTGCTTCAGTCATTGCGAGCCGGGCGCATTAGATGGCAATAAGATTAAAGGGAAGATAGTACTATGCAATCACTCGCAAAGTGACACATCAAAGACGCTGAAGATAGACTCATTAAATAGCACAGAAGCAGTTGGAGCAATCTTAGTGAATGATTTAGAACAGCATGTTGCGACTACTTACATTAGCTTTCCTGCGACGGAGATCTCCTCACAGGCTGCTGAGGATGTTCTTGCCTACATAAACTCAATAAAGTAAGACAAAGGGCTGGTGGTCCCTGAGCTTTTGGCCAACTTAATTTCATTTTGGATTTTAGTCTTTTTGAAGTTACACGTTCGAAGCCTCAAATTATTGCTAAGTATGTCACTAGAGTCATTTCCATCACCTGCCGTCAGTAAAAAATGTTCTTGCTTGCACGTCCGTGCACCACCATTCCATTTATTGGACTCCCATCCATTTCATGCATGGTATCTATCCAATCGTCTTATTTTCGAATAAGATGGTTGGGTTGCAAGGGGATTGAGAGCTGCTAGGTGTATGGTGCACAGATGTACAGATGCATCCGGCGGTGGAAATTAGTTTTCCATAATGATAGATGACGTTACCGCAAAGTGAAACACTTCAGCTTAAAGTTTAACGGACCAAAATGATATATACTTGAGTGTAATTTACCCTAAAACAAAGTTTTGACTGGCTAAATTTTTGGTAATTGATTTGCATAAGAAATCATCTGTACCTGCAAAAATTTCTTAAAAACTTGCTTGTTGGTTTTGTTCTAAGGAACCCGGTAGCGACGATCTTACCAACAATAACTGTGACGAAGTATAAGCCAGCACCTGCTGTGGCATATTTCTCTTCTAGGGGTCCTTCATCTCAGACGAGCAACATCCTTAAAGTAAGTTTAACATTAATCTGTTTACATGTAGTTCTTTGTATATATCTATATATATATTCTGCAGGATAAATTATATAGAAAATTTTTGAATTGTGGTTCAAGTTTCAGTTAGACCCACGCTTTTGTTGTTTAGATTGATGACATAAACTCAACCAAGTGATTTGATTAACTTTTGTCATGTGTTCCCATCAATAAGAGTTAATTTTAGCGAGCGGCATTCTGACTTGTAATTAGGTAAAATAATAAAAACATGCGCCCGTGTTTGCATATGACTTTTTTTTTTTTTTTTTTTTTCATTTTTTGGGTGAGAAAAAGTTTGCATATGACTCTTCCAGATGAGATTATTTCGATTTGGAAACTTCATGTGCAAACATTGGTTAGATGACTTTTCTTATTAATTAAGTAAACTTAGTGATCAGGATGCAGAATAACACAGTATCACGTGATTGTGATTGCTCAACTTTCCGCAACTATTGTAAACAGAATCCCAATTGTGGAAGATTAGTGAATTACATAGTGAAATTTAGAGCCATTAGTTTAGGCTAATAGAAGGTGAAGGATCAAAGCAAGATGATGTCCACATGCAGTTTACAGACTCCCTTCGGAATTTACCTAATGCATTATCTTTTTTGGACATTGAGGTCTTACTGTAGTATAAATGAAAACTTCAGCCAGATATAGCTGCTCCTGGAGTGAACATCCTGGCATCATGGATCTCACCATCTGAAGTCCCAGTAGGCCAGAAACCTTCACAGTTTAATCTAGTCTCTGGAACTTCCATGGCCTGCCCTCATGTTGCCGGAGTCGCTGCGACCATAAAAGCTTGGAACCCTACATGGACTCCTGCTGCTATCCGGTCTGCCATCATGACCTCAGGTGAGAATCATTTAAACTTCCCCTCTTTCTCCAAAGTAGACAAATCGAAATTTCGGTGGTGCTTGGTGTTTTACATGTTCTCTGCTTTATTGTCTTCATGAGTTTTATAAATTAAATTGAAGGTGCATATAGATCGACTTTTCAATTTTTGTTGCTGTTCATTAGTTTGCAAACATATATTGTCTCAAAAAAGAAGCAAGAGTAGTTACTGATAGGCCCCATTCTTCTTATTTATAATTTAAATTTTATTTGATTTAATGCTTCAGTTAAGAATTGTGGTGACACTGGCACAGCCTGTGCTGCTGCGCCAACGGCACAGCATGGCACAGCGGCACGAGGTGTGACGGCATCCCTGTGACAGTGGCACGCCACTGCAATCTCGGCATGCATTGGCACAAAATTTTTATCAAATTTTGATGAGAAGTTAGATTTTTAGAGAGTTTTAATATCTCTAATAGTTATAAAAATTGTTCAATTATTAGATCTCACACAGTTTAGTAAGAATAAAATCATAAAAATTTTAATAACTAGAAAAAATATTTTATATATATTATCAAAGTATATGCATGCAAACAAAACTTAAATCATAATTGGATAAAAATTCATAGAAAAACACTACCATAAGCAAATTTACTATATCTAAAATTTTTTAAAAAAAATTGGGCAAGATCTTCTTTTTTGAATTGTTTTCACTAAACTATAATCTCATATACAATTGAACTGACTAATTGCAACAAATATTAGTAGATCTACAAGATTTACATATTTCAAGTATGAAAATATTTTTGTAAAACTTTTCACCTCGAGAAAACTTAAAAAAGATATTTAAAAATTCAAAAAAATTATGTTGTCGATAAGGTGTCAACACGGTACGGCACAGGTAGTACGGGCCAGGACATTGAATGGGCTTCTATTTTCTAGTTATTACTATTTGCTTGTGATGCATGCTGCTCAGATGTGGAACAATGTCTTTCCTAGGAAACAAAAGCACAGAGAAGCAGAAAAATTTTACCACCAAGCTTTTAGGTTTTGTTATCAAACAAACCTGGAGGTGTTATGAGGTAGCGAACGATCTGCTATCCAACAGCCTATTCAATCACATAAAATTTGAGCGATAAAAAGCAAAAGACAAGTAGAGTTATGAGATGAGGCCTCAGACCTTTGATTATATTGTCAAAAACTCTGAACATTTAGAAACCGATCTATGATAAGAAAATCAAGCAACGTGATTCTATTTGAATTCACAAGCAATCGATGGTAGAAAAATTAAGAATAGATTTCCCAAATGACCTTTGATAGAAAAATTTAGGTAGGTCACTATAGGTGTCCTGAAAAGGTAAAATGCCACATGAACCAATAAAACTGACTTGACCAGTCTATCATCTTGGTGTTGAATTTCCTTCTCTGCAGCAACTCAGGTAAACAACGATAAGGACCCATTCACTACTGATTCAGGATCAGAAGCAACTCCTTATGACTATGGTGCGGGAGAAGTAAATCCGAACAGCGCGCTGCAACCAGGTCTAGTGTATGAACTGGGGCCCAACGACTACATACAGTTCCTCTGCCACTACGGATATAACTCATCCACGATTAGGAGCATAACAGCCATTCCAGATGGATTCGAGTGCCCGAAGAATGCGAGCAAAGACTTGATCTCTGACCTTAATTATCCCTCCATTGCCATCTCTAATCTCAGCTACAAGGAGAGCAGGACGGTGAATCGAGTGGCTACAAATGTTGGATCAGAAGAAGAATCTACATACTCGGTGAGCATTAACTCTCCTCAAGGGTTGGATGTGAAGGTGATACCCGATAAGCTTCAGTTCGGAAAGAGCAGTAAGAAGCTGAGTTTCCAAGTGACCTTCTCTGCTCAGAGTTCTTCGGTGAAGGACGATCTCTTTGGATCGATCATCTGGTCGGATGGGACCCATAGAGTTCGAAGCCCGTTCGTAGTGAGAATCACTTCATAAGACTGTAAACAACTCCACTGAGAAAAGGTAGCAGTATAAACCAAACATAACCTCTGTAATAAGATTACACGTAACTCATAAAGGTTGCTGCACAATGTTTAAGGATAGTGTATTTGTTAGAAAAATTTATCTTTTCAAATTAATTTTTTTAAATAATTTAAATTTAATTTAAACTCAAAATAATATAAAACAAAGTTTAGATGAAGCCTGTGAATGTCGAGGCGTGCGTGAGCACTGTCCTAGAAGTAAGATTACCCCTCTACGTGCGAGGCTCCGGCAATCACCCCTAGCGATACAACGACCACTGTCCACCCCGTCGGCAACGACTCCGGAATGGTGCGTAGCGAACCCAACGTCTTTCAAAGATCCAGCAAAATAAAAACTCAAAGAGGAAAATTGCTATGTAAATCTCAGTGTAAATCTTTGTAAATTAGAGAGGAGAAAATTATAGTTTAAGAAAAAAAAAAACTGTCTCTGTTTTCTTAGCTCACTAGCTTCTAAAGCTTTCTTTTTAAAGAGCCCAAGACCCACAGGAGACAAGCTCCAACGGGTCCTTTCTCGGGCAGCCCACAAAGGCCCTTCCCAAAGAAGGCCTTTGGGTAGCCCGAGAAATAAATTTCCAATGTAGGCATTAAAGGCAAAAGTCAAATGGACCAAGTTAAAAACGCACAGGCCCGGCCCAGCCCGTGTGTGTATTGGAAAAGCCTTTCTCTCACTTTCTAACCAATACATACACAAGAGAGGGAGTAAATAAACCCACTCTACATGTGATGAATTTCCGATGTGGGACTAAACATCACATGTAGAGGGGAAATGAGTTTGGGCTTCCAAGCAAAGCCCATTGATATTGGGCTGCCCAGAAAAGTCCAAAGGCCAAAATACAAGTTTTAAATCACAATAAATTAAATAAAACCCAACAATCCCCACATGATTTAAAACTTGTAAAAACGAAATACAAAATAAAATAAACGAAATACAAAAACTAGAACAGGTGCTGGATCCCTTATACCACGTATTCGGCGAAGGTACCTTTCGGGTTTGAACCTTCACTTAGTACAGGTCTATGTACATCCGAGGGCACAATGGTGGACATCGCCTTGAACCAAGGCCGGTGAATCGGATTTCCACAAACAGTACACATGGTACAGGCGTTTAGGTTCTATGCGGGTTAGCGTTTTTATGGCCATGCGCTCATATCGATTCATGTGTGTTTTTAGGGAACCGCCCTCTTCCCACAGTCGCGGCCTCACGACTACACACATATAGTAGGTCCTGATAAGGGTGCATGCAAGGTCACACCCTGCCTCAAGGGTCTCGGAACCATTCAGGGTAAGACCCTTACTATCCACTTGCATAAATGAGCACTGTCGCCATAGGGATGAGTATATAAAATCAGTGCTCCGCACAACTACCAATTCGACTTGTTTCTACCCATTGAACCTCCAAGAGGTTGGGTTGCCGTCGCTGGTAGTTTCTATTGTGGGCTAAGCCCCATCCCCCTCGACGATTCTAGGATCACTGTCCTAGACAAACCTTTAGTAAGCTGATCAGCTAAGTTCTTTGCAGATCTCACAAATTCCAATGCAATTACATTTTCCTTAATGTTCTGCCGAATATACTTTTGTCTCACTTTCATAAATCTATTCATCTTTGTTTCCACATTTTCTTGAGCACACTTGTCAATAGCAGATCTACAATCACAATGTATACACACTGGTGCCAAAGGTCGCTCCATCAGTGGCAAGTCATACAGAAATTCTCTAATCCACTTAGCCTCTGCTACAGTGGTATCTAAAGCTATTAATTCAGATTCCATTGTACTTCTAGCTATCAATGATTGTTTCGATGACTTCCAAGAAACAGCTGCTCCACCAAGGAGAAAAACAAATCCAGTGGTTGACTTCACATCAGTTGTATCACTTATCCAGTTAGCATCACTAAATCCTTCTAACACAGCAGGGAATCCACAAAAATGCAATCCATAAGATACAGTGCCTTTCAGATATCTCAAAACTCTTTCTAAGGCATTCCAATGTTCTCTATTTGGGTTATGAGTATATCTTCTCAATCTGTTCACAGCATAGGCTAAGTCAGATCTAGTGTAATCTACAAGATAACCTAGAGATCCTATAATCTGAGCATACCTATTCTGTCCTATAGGATCACCTTTATTCTTCTTAAGATGTATACTAGGATCATAAGGTGTTACAACAATCTTAGAATCAAAATATCCAAATTTCTTTAACACTTGTTCACAGTAGTGAGATTGGCTCATAATAATTTCATTTGATTTTCTTATGATCTTTATATTTAGAATCACATCAGCTTGCCCAAGATCCTTCATATCAAAGTTATTATTAAGTATATCTCACACGGCAGAAGTGGATTATGTTGTCTTCTTGTCATTGTCGGATCTGAAGCAAAAGGAAGGAGTATAATAAGAGGTATTCCTGAAATGCACTGAGTTAATGAAATGCACTGCATCACTGATGAGATAACAGGATCCATGCAAGGCAATGAATCACATTAAATAAAATAATAATTAAAAAACAAAGAGATTCAATATGGAACCCCAGAATAACTGTAAAGGACAAAATAAAATACACAGACAACAACAGGTGTGATTTATCTCTGCGATGGAATATCAAACTTCAACTGCTTAAGAAGAAACATAAAGAAAACACAAGGAACGGAAAGCAATTCAAGAATGAAAGAACCTAGTGAAAACGTATAGACTATAGCACAAGAATCAGAAAATTAGCGAATTGAGCATGATGAACAGAACGAATAAAACAACCAAATTCCAGAACAGAGACACTGGCTAGGGAAAATAGGAGGTAGAGCACAATGTTCGCACGCACCCACTCCCTGGTTACTTACACTTGAACACACTGCACACCCGTGCACACGGCCCTGAACCACACCCATACCGATACCCACATGCCCACATAATTTCCAAGTTTGCAAGTGCGCACGCACACATGAAAAATAATTGCATTTGGCAGTGAAGACTCTGCTATTCACTAGTAAATCTCTTGTATAGGCACATCTTGCTCGTTCCAAGTGTGGTCAAATTGCGTTCAATCCTCATTAACTTCGCATAATGAATCTAGAGTTTGCACTTGACACAGTCTGTTTGGTCCTTTCATGTACTATAAACATGGCTTGATCTCTCTAATGAAAAACAAGATTTGTAATAAACTGAATGATAGAAATGCATGATGTAGAATGAACTCCAAATCTATTTTACTTGAGCAAACTATGAAAATTGAAGACTATGTCAAAGATTTACAGCATATGCATTCTCACTAATGCTCTGAAATTCATTTTTAGTACTAAGTGCACGGTGGTCAACTGATGTCCAGTTATTCAGTCCAGAGAACAGACCAAGAGAGCTAAAAAGAGGGGAAAGAATGTAGAGTACCGGGGCTAAGTAACTGTTCGGGTGTGCCCATGTGAGCATCTGTAGATGCTTGGATAGTGTGAGTGCCGTGGGATGCGCAAATGGCGCGAAAGACGGACTCGGGACCGCAAAATAGCTAAAACTGCATGTTTCAAGAGTTTCCGAGCACCCTAGGAGAAATTTCGGATGCCCGAAAGTTACTGCAGCAGCCCGAGGATTTGGACGGTTGTGATTTTTTCAGTTTTTGACTGATGGTGAGATCTGTGGGTTGCATTGTAGCACCGGACCCTCGGAGAGGGCGCCCGGAGGACCGAGGAGAGGATCCGACACCCTGACGAGGATTCGGGCTATCTACTGTAGCGGAGCGGGCGGCCTGGGGTGCGCCCAAGAGTACTGTGCCGTGGTTTAGGGCGCCCGGTCCTAGTTTTAGGGCGCCCGAAATCTGGATTTTTTTGTACGGCTTTTCTTTGTCGTACGTCTTGAGAAACTTAATGGACCGCGTTTTTGCGGGTTTTAACTCGTTAAAGAAAACGATCCAATAAGTTTATCTTCTTCGTTTCTTAATCAAACGACGTGAGAATTTCACAAATAAATATTTGAATCGAAGAGGAAACAAAGAAGATTAAGATAAAGGGACTCACTCCCTACGGACTCACTCCGGTCGACGCAAAATCGCGAAGGAAAACTTGAGAGAACACATCTCAAAAGGAAACCAAAATTTTCATATCATTAATTCATTCCCGTACAGATCGTCAAGACCATACTTATAAAGTTTCATTCTAACAAAACTCAATCTGATAAATACGGTAACAGAAAATAATAACTAAATCTTTCAAGATTATTATCTAGAAAATAATAACTAAAATATCTAAATATATATCGAACCATGCAAAATTGGTTCGAACTTGAGTCGCATCCAACGTCTTGAATCATGGTGCGATCATATCATCAAGCCAGATACTTGGTTTACGACGATGGCAACGGACATAAGTCTGAAACGAGACCGTGTCCGCATCAGTTCCCCCCTCCTTTGAAAAATTCGACTCCGTCGAATTGCCGGCGATGTACTCCTCATAAAGCTCTGGATTGAGTTGTTGGAGCTTGCCTTGGGAAATCCACGTTGCGTCCTCCTTGGGTCAATATAACCACTTGACTAAAAATTTACGCTCTCCACCATCTTTTGTCGATATAATTTGATCGTCAATGATTGTCTCAATATCATCTTTTCTTTGCAATTGGGTTCTAGAAACAAAAGGTGAAGGTGGCAAAGGAAAAAGTGAATTTTGATTTTCAGGCAAATAAAATAATGTAAGGTCCTCAACATTGAAGGTGGGGCTAATTCCCATGTTAGACGGTAAATCCAACAGATAGACATTAGATTCGATCTTCTTAAGAATTTTAAACTGACCCATGTTCTTTGCGTGCAATTTTCTAATAGCTCCTTGTTTCAGGTTTAACTCGAACCATCACCATGTCTCCTATATTAAATTCAATTTCTCGTCGGTGTTCATCAGCACCTCTTTTATAATTTTCATTACTTAAAATTATTTTTCTGCGAATTTCATGATGTAAGTCTCGCATGTGTTGTGCAAATGAAAATGCATACTCACTTAGCCTATGCTCTAAGGGAAGGGGTATCAAATCAATAGGTTTCTTTGGATTATATCTTGTGACTATTTCAGAAGGGCTCATTCTAGTTGTTCGATTTACAAAACTATTATATACAAATTCTGCTTGTGGTAATATAAAATCCCAATTTTTAATATTTTCACCGACAAGACATCTAAGAAGGTTTCCCAAACTCCTATTGACAACCTTTGTTTGACCATCGGTCTGAGGGTGATGTGAAGATGAGAAAAGCAATTTGGTTCCTACAATTTTCCACAGTTTTCCAAAAGTAACCGACAAATTGAACATCCCTATCACTCACAATTGATTTTGGTAAAGATGAACCGGGGACCAAGTCTATTGCGTGTTGTATATCCCTAAGTGGAGAAGTTCATCGGGCAATTCTTCAGGTGCAAGGTCACTAAATTTAGAAATAAGGGTTTTGATCCTAAAAGGGGTCTCAAAAGGTTCAAGTGAATCAGAAACCTCTTTAACAATTAAAGCATAAACAATTTTAGAATCAATTTCTTTGCAAAATTGTCTTTTATTGAGAATGTGAAGAGGTTTTGTTGATTCAATTTGTGATGGACAGTTTTTAAAATCTTTGCCCCAACTTTGACCCGAATCCTTTGAAAAGTTAGTGCTTTTTGATAAAAACTTTTGTTGAGATGGTTTAGCTGGGTTCAAAATAATTTTCTTTCCATTATGGGCAAAAACATAGGTGTTAGGTCGACCATAGTGTGTGACAGAAAGATCATAGAGCCAGGGTCTTCCTAAAAGTACGTGAGCGACATCCATAGATAGGTAGGACATCACACCAAATCTCGCCCGAATAAGTAGCAAAGCGAAGCGGGACCAAACAACGTTTCGTAATGGGCATAGTGGTTTTGTCTACACATGCGACCTTGTAAGGATTAGGATGTGACTCGGTTTTGAGGTTTAGGCGTCCTATTGCAACCTCAGAAATGACGTTGATGCAACTACCACCATCTATGATGACCTTACAACTTTTATCTCCATATTTTGTGTAGGTGTGAAAAACAGAAGTGCATCTCCAATCATCATCTTTTCTAGGTTGGGTTAGAACACAACGCATGATTTGTAACACTGTGTTTTCTTCAAACTCCTCATTTAATTCTAACACCTCTTCGTCACTAGGAAGTTCATCAGTAGTGTGTGTGACTTCCTCTAGATTTTCAAAATCTTCACCCTCTGGCTGAACAAGCATGTTCCGTTTTGGGCATTCATAGGCGCAATGACCCATTTGGTGACAATTAAAACACCTACCCTGTGCATTTCCTCATTTCGTTTCATCTGCGGCTAAACCTTTACCCTTAAAATCATGATTTCGTCGATTTTGAAAATTGTTTGTTTTATTAGTGTTGAAATTTGTGCCGGTGTTCTTTGTGTTCCTATCAGACCATTTTTCGATGAATCGTCGAGCGGGTGCTTTTAAATATTTTTCATATTCTAATGCAAGTTGAAAGGCCTGCTCAACAGTTGCGACTCTGTGTGGCGCAATTTCGTGCTGCAATTCTTCACGCAATCCATTGCGAAACCGCGAGAGAGTGGCTCTTCTTCCTCTTGAACATCATAGCGGACATTCATCTCATCAAATTTGGCCATATAATCAGCAACTGAAAGAGAACCTTGCCGAACAACATTCAATTGATCGTACAACTGTTGCTTGTACGTGCTTGGCAAGTATTTCTCTCTCAATTTAGCCTTCATTTCAGCCCACAAGGCGATAGGCTCTTGGTCAAGCCGTTCTAAATGTCTTTCGACACCAATCCAATATTGCTTGGCGGCACCTGGGAGTTTCATTTTAGCAAAACGGACTCGCCGATTGTCGGACATTTCATACCAGTCAAAATATTGGTCCATATCAACGAGCCAGTCTGTGAAAGCTTTAGGATCAAATTTTCCATCAAAAGTAGGTGCATCAATTTAAACTTTTTTGGTTATGTCATCTTGAAAAACAAAAGTTCCGGTTTCTTGAAAAAGAGGAGATTAGTTCTAGCCATGTGTTGAAGTTCACGCGGTTGTGATGTGCGTGCTGCTGATGCTTGTGGATCTATCCTCGAGGTAACTGTGTTTTGTGTTGAAAGTCTCTCAGAGTTTGTCTCTAGGGTGGTAACCCTATCTCGGATGCCATGAATGTCGGTGGATAATTCATTTAACTTTTCCAAAATTTGTTTTATTGGGTCATTTAGGTCATCAGGATTGGGATTCCTAAACGGTACCCCTGATCTAGTTGTCATGATACAAACCTAGCGCTCCGATACCAAATCTGATGCAGGAGAAAGAATTTAGAAATCCGAATGCAAAATCCTATTAGTTGAAAACTCTAATGTAATTATATGTTTAGGCACAACGAAACTTAACATACAGATTCGGGAGAAAATAATATAAGAATAAATATCATAAAATAAAGCGTTAAAACTCAAACGAAAATTAAATTTAAAGTAGAAAATCAGGGATGGGAATTTGTACCATCAAAGGATTGTAGGCGAAATTATTGATTGCAAGTGCTGAACAAAATCGTCAAATTCCTACCGATCAATCCAATATCGTCTCTGTTGAAATAATATCTGTGGGAAAAACGAAAGTTTTAGGACGAGGAAGAAAAGAAGAAATAAAAAAGAAAGCGAGGGACCGAGAGAATTAGGGTTTGGCAGAGAGGAAGATGACGATAAATCCCCAACGTCCAAGGCGATGAAACGTAGTCGATGTAGTCGTATCAGTGGACGATGACGACTAGGGCACGCGCTAGGCCTTTGTTGATTGCGAGTCGACCGATGACATCTTCGCGCAACTCGATCGGATTTAGCAGAGGAATTTTTTTCTTTTTTTTTTTTTTTCTTGAGGTAATCTTTTTTCTTTTTTTTTTTTTCTTTTCCGGCTTTTCTTTTTTTTTTTTGTATGGATCTTTTTCCCTTTTTTTGTACGGCTCTTTTATTTTTTTCTTTTTTTGTACGACTTTTCTTTGTCGTACGCCTTGAGAAACTTAATGGACCGCGTTTTCGTGGGTTTTAACCCGTTAAAGAAAACGATCCAATAAGTTTATCTTCTTCGTTTCTTGATCAAACGACATGAGAATTTCACAAATAAATATTTGAATCGAAGAGGAAACAAAGAAGATTAAGATAGGGACTCACTTCCTACGGACTCACTTCGGTCGATGCAAAATCGCGAAGGAAAACTTGAGAAAACGCATCTCAAAAGGAAACAAAAATTTTCATATCATTAATTCATTCCCGTACAGATCGTCAAGAGCACACTTATAAAGTTTCATTCTAACAAACTCAATCTGATAAATACGGTAACAGAAAATAATAACTAAATCTTTCTAGATTCTTATCTAGAAAATAATAACTAAAATATCTAAATATATCTCGAACCATGCAAAACTAGTTCAAACTTGAGTAGCATCCAACGTCTTGAATCATGGTGTGATCATATCATCAAGCCAGATACTTGGTTTACGACGACGGCGACGGACATAAGTCTGAAACGGGACGGTGTCCGCATCACACCGACTTCTCATTTGCCTATGATACATGTATTTTGGATTTGTTGTATATATTTATTTTCATAGTGGGAGATGACTATGTATTTTAGATTTTGTATATTCAGATGTTCAGTTTATGATTCTGTAGCTATTTATTTTATTTCACCTATGATACATGTATAGTTATAGATTTGACTTTGCAGGTTAGACGCTTCGTCTGTGCGGGGGTTCCCGTACAGATGGCAGATCTGTTGGCGAGCCCGGGTCGTAGTTTCGACCTCAGGGCGTGACAAAGAAAGCCCCAAGGGTGGAGGGGAGCAGGGAGGGAATAAATTGTTTTCCATGTCTATCATTCTCTGTGTACTATGCTATACGTCACCCTCCGGGGTCGAAACTGTGACCCGGGCTCGCCAATAGATCCGCCACCCATACGGGAAACCCGGCATAGGCGAAGCGTCTAACCTGCAAAGGATAATACTACAACTAAACAAATATCAGAGCTGAAAAGTAAACTGCTGTAAAAGTAAAATCCAAACCACTGTACAACTGAAAATAAAGATACAATATCCATCTCCCAAAAATAATCATCATACATCATCCTCTGATACAACATCTATGAACCCAAAAAGGGAGGTAAACTAAAATGATAATACATCAGTGTACAGGCTCACAGTACAAGTCAGATCCTCACAATACATCAGTCTCTCAAAATAAAGAAAAACTCTCAAAAGAGTAAAATGTACAATAATCCAACTGACTGTACTAAAAATCTCCAACAAAAGGTGCAGCTACTCTCCAAGGATAGGTAGGGATCTAGCTCGCGATTCCCTCACCTCAATCAGAAGAAGCAGCAACAGCAGGAGTAGGAACCGGAGTAGATGCCTCTGCAAAACTGTCACCGACAGAGGGCGTGAGATCTACATCCTACAGTAGTTCTCAGTGGGTACCGTCTCCAAGACCAACAGTCTGCCCACTAAGTCTACTAGAGGCATAAAGATAACAGGACTACTGTAATAATAAAATATAACCTGGAAAGAAATCTACAGCTATCATGTCTCTATCTACAATTCTCAATAGGCGATACAGATGAAAAGATATGCAACCACTCGAACACGAGGTGCTCAATCGACCCAATCGAACTGACTGCCACATAGGGTCCAGTCAAGCCTGCGCCTACCCACTGCCATTACATCCACGGAGGACTGAACTTACGTAGGGCGTCCCACACAGACTAACTCACCCCTCGCGCAAAACTGCCTCAACAGGCCCAACATCGCATCCACTGTGGCATCTCGTGGGGAGCGACCCCACCTGAGGAAAACGGCGCGGTATAGAGTATCAAAAAATAGCACATGCAGGCTATAGTCACAATCCACTCTCTTTCTCAGAACGGGCAGACTCAAGATCCTCAAGCATCTCATACAAAGGTCGAAGTACTCTCAACGACACAACTACTTTACTCTCACGAATCTCGAGACACTAGCGAACTCAACCAACTCGCGACACCAACCCACTAGACCTCCACTCAACAACCGGGACCACCGTCGACCTGAAAAGCTCCCAAAACGAAACACCCAACTCGCCACGCTAAACTCACTGGCTGGAGATACTCCACAGCCGGGATCGACCCACAACTTAAGGGATAACAAAACTGGTCGGACGACACTCAACGATCTGGGACGACCGTCAACCTAAACGATTCCCAACAACACTGACCGGAAGATACTCGATGGCCCGGGACCACCGTCTATCCAAACGGCTCCCAACACTAGCACTGGTCTAATCTCAGCTACCAGACTCCACTCGGCCCCCAGGCACGAGTGCAACATACGTCCCACAATATCCCGATCACTCGGCCCACTATCCGGGCGAGGAAAGCTCTATATCCAGGAAAAAGATGCAAAAGTGTGGAGATGTCTAAAGTATAAAAGAACCTAGCCCAAGTGAGGGTTCTCTACTTGTCTGGTTAAAGAAGCATGCAAACATATGGCGGGGTGCTAGTCAAGATTCCATTAGCATAGCAATAAATAAATTATTAACTAATTCAATCGTTCATGCATCATAATCAACACTTAGAGTATCACTCTATCAAGATCATCCCCTCCAATAACACAAAGGGGTTAAACTTTATCATGCTTTCTCTCAATCAATAAAAGGTGTACATCCTTATCATATATATACTCTGAAACAACTAGTATGTAGAACATCACTAAGCAAGCATCCAATCACATAGGTTGAACACTTCCATTATGTAAGCTTTCAATTACTATAACATGAATAACTATAATTTGCAAGTTCTCATTCAACATAACATGGATGTCTCAACATATAGCTCTCATTCGCACTTAATGACCATTACAACATGCAAGTTCTCAAATCCACCAAAACATGTACAATAAATTAATTAAGCATCAATCCACATAATTTAGATCATTCCTCATGCTTACACCTCAAACATATAAATTATACATTAAACATGCATGCATACTAACATTTAGAATTAGAGAACCGTCCGCCGATTTTGGAGACAAAAATAATCCACCTGGAAAGCAGTCGATCCAATGCCCGATCTAGCTGAATTTCGGTGTGTAGAATCCTTGGCTCCTCAAGAAACCAACGCCGCAGAAATCGCCCAAATCCGCCACCCGGATTGGGCGCAATCGCCGAACCAATGCTCGCTGCGCGGATAAATTCCAGAATTTCAGCATGAACCTAAGTGATTTAGGGGATAAAATTCTGCATTATACATGTCCAAAGGGAGCCCCAAACAGTAAATTCAATGTATCCATAATCAAATAAATCTTTCCCCAGCATCAAAGACTCAACTTAAATCCCTTTTAATTAAGTAAACCCAAATTCATGCACTTGCTGTCCAAAACAGGGAACTTAATTTCAGCATGAAGTTCATTCAATTTTAGGGGTCAATCTAGTAGAACTTCCTCGTAAGTTTCAACATGAAAAATGCTCATCTACATCTTGATAATATATCCATACATTGAAATCCCCAAAAAAACATAATATTCCCATAGCTATCCACATACAAAGGCTCATTGCTCAAAGAAGCAAATCAAAACTATACTGTTAAACACTGCACCACATAGTCTGGAAGATGACAGAAATTACCTGAGCAAACGATCTCCGAATCCAGTAAGAAAGGTGGCAATGGATTCCTCGTCGAGTGTAGATGCGAATCGAGCCAAGAAACTCCAAAGTCCGAGCACATATGAAAGAGAAAACTCATAATTACTCAAGGATGTCCAAGAACAAAATCTGTGTGCGATGGCTCCAGAAATGCTAAAAATACTCTAAGAAATCTCATGATCCAAGAAAAATGCTAAATATCAAAACTGTAGGTTTACCTCTTGTGGAGATCCCCTCCAAAATTCAGCTCGAAACTCCAAGAAATGAGTCCTGGGAAATTTTTGCACTGACGTCGACGATGAAGCTCGAAAATCTGCACTAATGGTGGTGCTTGACTCATGAAGAGGAAGATGGCTTTGGTGCTCTCTTGAGGCCTTCAATGGTGGTGGTGAAGTAGAGGGAGATAGTGGTGAGTTGCTCTCAAGAAGTCCCTTAAAAATCCAAGTGCCAAAAGAGATCAAAAGAGGAGAAGAAGCTCAACATGTAGACCAAGGTGAAGAAGAGAAGAGGATTTAATTCCCTGTGAGCTACAGTAACGGACCAAGCCCGCTCCCGGCCCGGCCCGCGCAGAAGCCCCGCCACGCGTCGCGCATTGAGGCGCCCCGCTTCTTGGGTGGACGGTTGGATTTAGGGTTTACTTCTCGGGTAGGGATCAAGCCACGCGGCTTGATCCGGTTGGGCAAAGCGCGGCGAATCGGCGCACGCCGCGTGTCCTGCACGGGGACCCCGCGCCGCCTGCCCCCGCGCTTGCCCGCAGCTGCCCAGCCTGCCCGGCCTGCCCACGGCCGCCGGCGCTGCCCAGCCTACCGGAACAGTACCAAGTGCTCGAAATAATTCGTTTTAGGGCGTCCGGATTCCGAAAAATACATCCAAATAGCCAATTTTTATCATTTTTCCGCGCTGAATCCAAATCCGATATCCGTTTCGTGTGAAACCGCTTCTAATTTTCGACAAGGGCATCCTCATAGGGGTTTTGATCCATTTCTCGCGTTGAGTCTATTCCTTGGGTCCGATTTGCCTGTTTCCAACCCTAACACACCGAAATAGGCCTCCGCCAATTGCTGATCAGGCTGTAAACCTCCACGGGGATTCGGGTCATCACACTATATCTATCTTCCGCCAACCGCATTAGCTCTCGCTACATATAAAAAAAAAAAATAGGGGAGCTAATTCACATCAAAACCCTTCTAGGAGCTCATCAGTCCACTAAGCCCATCATGGAAGTCTGCCCTGTATATGTGCACTACGCCCATCATGGAAGTTTGCCTATTATGTTTCTATATCCAATGTGTGAGCAAGCTTAAGCATTCTCTCCTCATAAAGATCCAAGGCATTCACGATATGGAACACCTGCTGAATCTCGTAATCCTTCTTCTCCTTCATCAAATTGATCAACCTCCGGGCAATGACCGTCATGCCCCGGGGTCGAAACTGCGACCTGGACCCGCTAACAGATCCGGCACCCATACAGGAAGCCCCGCATAGGCAAAGCGACAAACCTGGAAAAGATAGAGTCTAACAACTAACAGATATCAGAGCTGAAATAAAAGCTGCTAAAAAAATCTCAAATTCACTGTACAACTATATACAACAAAATACCTCAACAACTCACAAAAGACTAAACTAAAATAATAATACAATCCAGTGTACACTGTACAGGATAATAACCCACAATTCGAGTAGGTGCATCTATCTCACCAAATATATAAGTATGGGTAGGGATCTAACTCACGACTCTCTTATCTCGATCCGACGAACCAGCAAGTCCAGGGACTGAAACAGAAGCCTCTGCAAAAAAAACACCAACAGCGGGTGTGAGAACTACATCAACAAATAGTTCTCAGTGGGTATCGTCTCCAAGACCAATAATCTACCCACTAAATCTACTAGAGGCAAGATAACACTATGAAGTAAGAAAACAAGTAAGCTGGAATGAAATCTATAGCTACCATGCCTCTATCTACAATGCTCAATAAATGATGAGATAAAAGAAGTGCAACCACTCGCCCACGAGGTGCTAACAAATACCCAATCACAACGACTACCTCATAGGGTCTAGTCGAGCCTGCGCCTACCTACTACCACTATCTACACTGGGCAAGATTTATGTAGGGCGTCCCACAAGGACTATATCGACGTCGCGCGAACACAAAATAACAGGCTCAGCTCTGGAGCGACACTCGAGGGGAGCGACCCCACCGAGGAATTAGCGCATCACAGTCGAGCTCAATATGGCTCATGCAGGCTATAGTCCAATCCTACGATCAACTAGATCGACAAGCTCACAACACACAACAAGCTCACAACACAGGCTGGAAGCATTCAGCAGCCCGGGACCACCGTCAACCCAAACGGCTCCCGATACTAGAACCCCTGACCACAACTATCAGACTCTACTCGGCCCCCAGGCTCGAGCATATCATGTATCCTACACTGCCCCGACCACTCAGCCCACTACCTGGGGCGAGGGTAAAACCACTAAGTCGGGAGAGATGCAACAACAGTGTAAAAAGTCTAGAACATGCTAACAAACCATGTTAAGAGTTTTCTAGGGTCCAAGGTCTCAACATGCAACATATGACAGGGGTGCTAATCAAAGTTCCATAGTTTACTAAATACTATCAAATAATTAAAATATACTACAACTAGCATGCAACACTATCTGATAGACATAGAGGGGAGTCTATTGCTTTTGGAAGAAATCCAACCCACCTGGCAACTCCAATCAGGGAACAAACCAAAGCACGCGGCGTAGCACAACCCACTGCCAGGGTCCTCGCGCTGTCGAAACCCAAAATCCTCAACCCTATGCCAGAAGCACAACACAGCACCACAAGCTCACACTGTCAAGCTCAAAGTCCAAACCAGAACTAAGCTCAGCCAACGAAACTCGGGCTCAAGGACTACCCTCAGCATCTGTCCAGCATAGTGTACGCACACTTACAGTCACAACTTTCTCTCTGTCAACAAGAACACTCACATCACAAGTTCTCCACTCTGCTTCTACAGCTTCTTCACAGTAGGAACACACACACACACACACACAAGAAAAAGGGGAGAGGGTCCATCATCAGGAGCAATATCATCACGCAGAGCTTATAAAAAAAACTAATACGCCGAAACTTCGAAAACTAGCAAAAAATCAGTTTTCTTACCTCAAAACCAATAAGACAAGGTTCTTGCCCCGGTTCTCCACCACAGGAGCAAGCTAGACCATGTCCCCGAGCAAGCCTCGAAGCTTCGGCGTGAAAAAGGAAGAAGAAAAGAAGCTCTGGTGATGTTGCTGCTACTGCGCCAGCTTTGCTCCGCTCATAGGGAAGGAGGAAGAAGATAGAGGAGAAGAAGCGAGGGCCTCTGGTTGTCCACTGGTGCAAGAGTGGGTGTGTTACAATGTGCTGGAGGCTAAAAAGTCCAACTATGGTGTGCTGAGCCGCGGGAGAAGCCAATGTGCTAACCTGTCCAGCCGCTCAAAAACACATTTCGGGCGCCCGACTGTTCATCGGGGCGCCCGATCTTACACGGCTACAGTATTAACGGGCAGTCCGGCGGGCGTCCAATCCGCTATAGTGAAGGGCCCGGAAGTGCGTAACTGTGACGCCCCAATAGTCCCGCATCGGATGTGAATGGGATTGTGATTGGGTATATAAAGAGACATGGACACTAGTAATAATAACCGGGCTTAAGCATTTTGGGCTGTGGTTTGGGTCCAACAAGTTATTATTGCTAGTGGGCCGGATCGTTACATTTGGTATCAGAGCCAATAACCAGCTGGAAGTGTGTGGCGAGTCTCGATGGAGCCTGGGTCTAGATGACAGGGCTAGCGAGACAAGTCTCACATCGACTAGTGATCTTGGGCTGCTATGTGTGTGTTTGGGCTGACGAGTACGTCAGGCCTAAACGGGGGGAGTTTGTGACGCCCCAATAGTCCCACATCGGATGTGAATGGGATTGTGATTGGGTATATAAAGAGACATGGACACTAGTAATAATAACTGGACTTAAGAATTTTGGGCTGTGGTTTGGGTCCAACGAGTTATTATTGCTAGTGGGCCGGGTCATTACAGTAACACTGTATCCATCTACCCGGGCATCCGAAAGGCGCATCCGCTACTATAGTACCGCGCCCGGAAGTCCACCTGCTCTCAACCACTCCTACCAACTGCACGGACGACACGAATCACGAGAAAATCTCATCCATTCAAACCCCGGATTGCTACAGTAACTTTTGGGGTCCAACCAGGAGGGTCCGCAAGTGTAGAATGATTTCGGTGTAGAATGATTTCGGGCGTCCGAAACATATGAAACTCCAGTTTCCATTCTTTTTGCGTCCTAAATCCGTTTTCGCGTCCTAAATCCGTTTTCGCGTCTATTTCGCGCTAAACGACTATTGCTCGACTCGACCATCTCCAGATAAGTTAGTCAGCACGATAATGATGCGCCCAAACAGTTACTTAAGCTTCTGGTGTGATGACCCGGATTTCCTCTGAGGTTTTACAGTGTGATCAGCGACTTCTGGAGGTTTATTCGGTGTGATGGAGGTGTCTGTGCGTGAATCGGACTCAAGGAATGGACCCCGCGCGAAAAAACGGATCAAGTTTGACTTTCGGATGCCTTCGTCGAAATTTAGAAGTGGATTTTGGCAAAACAGATTGCGGATTTGGATTCAGCACGCGAAAACGGTCAAGATCGGCTATTTGCTTGTATTTTTCGGAGTCAGGACACCCGAAAACGGACATCCGGAAGTTTTCTATGTTTTTTGGTGCACGGGGGGAGCTGTAGACCGCCGGGTGGGACACGTGGCGGCCGCTGAGTGGCCGGCGCACCAGGCGCAGTCCACGGGGCGACGCGCGCAAGCGGGGGCAGGTGGCGTGGCAGCAGGCAGGTGCGCGGGGCACGCGGACGTGGAGGCGCGTGGTTGGCGGGCGCCAACCACCGCACGCGCAGTGCGGGCCACGTAGCACGGCCCGGATGGCCAGCCCCCGCTGCGGCGCGTTCTGGGACACGTGGCGCGCCCGGATTAATCCGGGCGCATTGCACCGTGTCCCCTGTTTGGGGCCCGAATCTTTCGGGCGCCCGAAAATGCACCCAGAAGTCCCAAATTCATTTTTTTCCGGATTTTGCCTATAAATAGGTTGTTTCTTCCCCTATTTCGGGTTTTTTTGGAGTTTCTCTTGGACCACCCTTGGCAAGAAAATTTCTTCTTCGAGTCCACCACATTTCTAAGGATTCTTGGGATTTTTGGAGGCCGCGACACTGATGTTTTCCCCGCCTCGACACGCTTCGACGCTTCTTTGATTTTGGGCTTTTCCGTCGACATTTCTTCCGCGGGATCTCCTGTGCTCATCCAAGGGTGTTTTTGGCCGATTTTTGTGGCAGCGTTTTCACGAGAGGTAGATCTTCGATTGCCGTATTTATCATTCCTCTCCATCATATGTTTGCATGTTTAACCAGACTAGTAGAAAACTCTCACTCGGGCTAGGTTCTTTTATGCTTTAGTCTTCCTACACATTGCATGTTTTTCCCTGGACTTAGAGTTTTCTTCTCGCCCGGGTAGTGGGCCGAGTAGTCGGGACAGTGTAGGACGCATGTTACGCTCGTGCTGGGGAGCCGAGTGGAGTCTGGTGGTAGAGGTTAGTTTGGTGCTAGTGCCGGGAGCCGTTTGAGATGACAGTGATCCCGGGTTGTTGGGTTTTCCTCTGATTTTGGTTCATCGCCACTGAGTGGTGGTGATGTTGATCTTATGATAGCAGGACCTAGAACCAAGGAATCAAGTGCCGGCCGTGCCGCTCGGCACGGCCCCTCAAATGGGGGCACGGCACAGGGGGGGTATCGCCCCCCCCCTCCCCCCCCCCCCCCCCCCCCCCGCGTCTCGAGCGATACTCTTAGGTATCGCTCGAGACATGGCGATACCCATTGGGTATCGCCGTGCCGTGCCGTGCCGAGCGGCACGACAGTTTTTTTCCTTTTTTTTTTTTTTTTTTTTTTTTTTTTGTTAATCACATGCGTAGAGTATTTCATTTTTGTTATTTTTTAAAAAAATCACATATTGTACGGTACATATTCTTTATTTTTTTGTTTTAATCTTTAAGAGATTTAGGTTATTTTGTTCACTAACTAATTTAGGTTGTTAGTAAATGTGAGTATCTTTAAAAGATTTAGATTATTATTATTTACTAACTAATATAAAAAGTAAAGAGATAAGATAAAATGAGAATGTGGTTATAAATCAGATTTTTAAAAGATTTTACTAACTAATAGCAATCTAAATCTTTTAAAGATTTAGGTTTTATGATTAAAAATATTTTTTATCTCTTTTCCTTCTTATATTAGTTAATGAATAATAACAATCTAAATATTTTGAAAATCTAATCGGTACCCAGATTCCCATTTTATTTACGTATCTCTCTGTAATTTTGTTCGAAATTAACTTAATCATAAAAATTATAGCTAAAGGTGGTCCACCGTCTTTAGAAGGCGGTGAGCCTTCTGTATGTGGCGCTGATATGGCAAGCTGATATGGCAAAAATAGGATTAGTTTTACAAATAAAATTTTGATCAGATTATTTCGCAAATTATAAAATTTTAGAGGGTTATTTTGAAAAAAAACTCCATTGCACTTTATATATAAAAAAATATATCAATATGTAAATTGGTGAGTATAGTAAGCTATATATAACCAATATTCATAATTTTTTGACTAAACATTTCAAAACAATATTATAAGAGCTTATTGGGAAAAAAAAAAAAAAAAGTGCCAGAGCGTGCCACTGGGAGGTCATGCGTATCCATCGGCACGCAAGCGTGCCACGTGTCGGCGCGTAAGCGTGCCGGTACCGTATCGTGCCAGGCAGCGAGCGGCACGCCCCCGTGCCACGGTACTTCGAACCTTGCCTTAAACCCAGAGATACTTTTGGATACACATGATTTTAGTAAACTAATATTTCTTTCCAAGCTTCGAGGGGCGCCAGAACCCGTTCTCATTTGATTAGGGCAAAGGCACTAGTCCTTCGGGACTTGGGAAAATAAAACAGTTTTTAACTGATTTTCTTATAAACTAAATGATATTAAAATTTGGGTTTTTCCTCCAAGCAAGATGGTTTTCTAAAAAGAAGTTACTTTTATCCTCACCCAGAGAGGGGTCGAGCAAAAAGGGGTTTTCGGAAACAAATGTCATCTTTTACATAAATCTCCTCACCCCGCCGAGGGTTCGAGTGATCTGGGTTCCAAGGGCTGCCTCTTTTCGGGACGAGAGCTACAGGCAGCTGTGCCTAGAACCTGTTCTTGTTTGATTGGGGTTGTAGGCGTCAGCTTCCCGGAATTCTCGGTCCCGGTGTTGTTGGTCGGTTGGGTTCGATGTTGGGCCGATGAGTGTACCGGTCCCGGTGTTGTTAGTTGGTTGGGTTCGTTGTTTTGGGTCGGCAAGTTCTTTCAATCTGTTCGATCGTGGTTTTTATTACAGCCTGCATGTGCTTCAGTTCTGGTTCTCGATCTCTGCTCGGTTCTTTTCCTCAGTGGGGTCGCTCCCCTTGAGTGCCGCTCCGGATGCGATGATAGGTTGGTTCGTGGTACGCCCTACGTAAATCCTACCCAATGCTTGCGAGGTGGTTGTAGGTGAGCGTATATCAGTCCGTTGGGACGCCTACATAAATCCTGCCCAATGCTTGGGAGGTGGTTGTAGATTAGCGCAGGCTTGACTGGCCCCTTTTTGGCAGTCATTACGATTGGGTCTTTTGGGCACCTCGAGTTAGATTGGTTGCATATCATCATCTATTTGACCCGCCTATTGAGCATCATAGATAGAGGCATGGTAGCTGTAGATTTTTTTTCCAGCTATTTTATTCTTATTTACAGTATTTCTGTTATCTTATGCCTCTAGTAGACTTAGTGGGCAGACCGTAGGGTTGGAGACGGTACCCACTGAGAACTACGTGACGGTGTAGTTCTCACACCCTCTGTTGGTGACAGTTTTGCAGAGGCTTTCCTTTCCGTCCCTGCTTCAGTTAGCTCGACGGACCGTGGTGAGGGAGTCGCGTGATAGATCCCTACCAGTGTTGTCTTTTGGTGAGTTAGATGTACCAACCCGGATTGTGGGTTTTACTGTACACTGTTGTATTTATGATTTTAGTTATCTCCCTTTTTGGATTCATAGATGATATATATAGGTGGATTTTACTTGTATTCTGTTTTGGTGGACCAGATTGTTGTATTACTATTTTGGGAGATGGATATTGTACCTTTATTTCAGTTGTATAGTGGGTTCAAATCTTTACTATAACAGTTATTTTTCAGCTCAGATATCTGTATAGTTGGTAGTTGTTACCTTTTGCAGGTTGGGCGCTTCGCCTATGCGTGGTTTCCCGTATAGGTGGCGGATCTATTGGCGAGCCCGGGTCGCAGTTTCGACGTCGGGGCGTGACATCCGGTACTCTACAATGACATCCATGAGGTTCCCAGTCCCAAATAAGTCTGCATCCTATGAGTCAAATGCAAGAAAGATTATGAAGATTATTCCACTTTGCTGACGTTTTAGGATAGCAATTCTATGTATGAACAACTTTTTGTTACGGATTTTGTTTTGGCGCATTTCGTGAAAGTGTTAAGTCTTGAAGATTGAAGATGAATGAAGTTTGGATCATATACCTCAATCTCAAGAAAGAAGAATTCAAAAGGATCAGGTAAGTTTAACTAAATATTTTTGGTGATCCGAATAATTCTTGTAGTGTAGAAACACTTGGAAGAATTTTTTTATTGCATAAAAATCAAGAACTGAACATGGGACATGTTCAGGATCCGGATCAGACAGTCCGATCCGGATCCCGAAGGGTGTTTGTTCATTGGCAAATCCGATCCGGATCATAGCCATTTCGATCCGGATCCCGAACATGGGAATTTGCTGAAATACATGAACGATCCGGATCGTGCATTACAATCCGGATCCCAAACCCTGGTTTTCTGGAATTGCCTGACTCGTTACGACGATCCGGATCACAGCTAATCCGATCCGGATCGCCGTCGTGAAAATTTCCAGAAACAGACAGTTTTTTATCCTTATCTTCTTCCTAGGGTTTCTAACCTACAAATAGACCCTATGATTCTTTTTCTAGGGTTAATCCAAAAGGAAGCCGATAATCCAAAAAGCCGTCATCTTTTATACGGCCTAAGATCCACATATAGAGAAGAAAGGAAATCATTAGATATTACTCTATGTTTCTTCATCTATATTGATTAGTTTGATTCTAGGTTTTCATACTCACATCTTGAGTTGAATCAAACTAATGAATACTTAGATGGTATTTCCTATCTATCTTTGATCTAAGTATTCGGCGGATCATCACCACCCAAAAACAACGATTTACCCCAAAATCGGCGCGTGGACTCGCGTGGCCTTGTGGATTCAAGGTGCAACCGCTCTCGTGGATTCGGAGCGAGGTACGTTCGTGGATTCGAAGCGTGCTACTGGGTGAAGACCGTGGATTCGGTCAGACGTCGTGGATTCGGCGTTGGACGCAGATCGTGGATTCGAGACGCGTTGCGGAGCGAGCGGAGAAGATCAACTAGGAGCGTACGGAAAAGGTTGAGTCGTCTGTGAGTACGGTATATCACCTTGTACGTGTTTAATTCTAGTGGATTTCACCGTGTTATCGGTCCCGTGGTTTTTTACTCCGGTTTGGAGTTTTCCACGTAAAAATCTTGCGTGTTCATTTATATTTCCGCATTGGGTTTTTATTGCGCAATGATTTTTTGAGTGTTTATTGTTTACACCTATTCACCCCCCTCTAGGTATTTTTTCCCCTATTTAGATCCATTATTACATATAACCCAACACTTTTAACCCAACAAGTAAAATAAATTGTTCTAAGAACAAAAGAATGAAGAGAAAGCAAATAGAGGAACGACTTATTTCTAAATAATGCAGCAAAAAAATTTACTAGTAGACAGTAGTAGAAGGGAATTTACATAAAAGACAGATAAATTGGGAAATGAGTTTTATTACAAATTAATCTTGCGTATAAAGCCTCTATAATTATTAGTAAAATTAGGATCTAGACAAATTCAGCAACAAAACACAAACCGAGGCAACTGCAAAATCTAGAATTGAAATCAGACTAACCAAAACATCAACGAACACTTCTCCTTTGTGACTTAAGATTAGACCATTCTGAAAAAACAGAATGTGTCTATAGTAATTGACTTTGTGAGACAGAATAGCTGAAAATACAGATCCTAGACTTCAGGAAAAAATTTGCCAAGACTAGTCGTACGTGTTGATTAATTGTAGTTCCTCTAAATGCTAGAACTGTTTGACAAGCTAAATAAACACAAAGAGCCATCAACTCGAATAAACGGATTTATACCCCAATCATCTCATACATCAAGAGATAGCTTTCAACAAGATATTTCTAACTCGAAAACTTTTTTGTATTGAAGGATCATATAAACCGAAAAGATTCGACTGTCATGGTTTCACATTCCAAGATATTCAAACCAAAGATTGCACAGAAAAGAACAACAAGGATAACTAACTAATAATACCTTCCGTCAGAAAACGGGAAAAGATAGAATATAATATATCTAAAAAATAGCACACTAATATTCGTTTGCTCCGAAGAATAGAACCAATTCGAATTAGTAGTAGTGATTAACAAAAACTTCACAAAACAAGAGAAAGAGCAGGTCAAAATAAGATGGACATAAACCCTAATTAAAAGTTGTCTTTCATTAATTCACCATGATAAGGCTGATGTGGGGCTTTCATATGAAATATTTGCACTGAGAAGAAATAAAAAGATCAGTAACTAACAACAACTTCAATGGGCGAAAACAGGACCGTTAAAGTGGAAGATCAAAGCAGGATTTCACTTAGAACCCTAAACCTTTTACTATATTACTATGTCAAGGACAATATATTAATATCAAACATTTGCGCATAAAGAACGTGAAAGGCGAAATTACACTACTAGTCAAAAAACGTTGAGTCAAGTTTAATTTTGGTCCTTAAACTTTTGATTTCGACGTTCGAGATCTTGAACTTTTAATAAGGTTTCACTATAGTCCCTAAAATTTCAAAAGTGCTTCAGTTTGGTCCTTACCTTAGAATTAAAATTATTGCCTGTGAAAGGTTTGAACAAAATAAATTTAAACATACCTTGATCGCAATTCCTAAAACGTGATGAAGTAGGATCAAACCAAATCACTTGCTCCAACGGATCAAATGCAAGATTACAAGATGAAAATTGCACTAACTTCCACAACCCAAATGTCAAAATCCTCCAAATCAAGAGAGTAATTTTTTCTTGTGGATCAGAGAGAGATTAAGGAAAAGAGCCAATCCGCTTTTCTTCTACATTAATTAACATTACGTAGTGGTGGTTTTTACAACTACCCGAAGTGGTGGTTTCTACAACTAAATTATAGAGAACACCACTTAATGGGTCGGGTCGGGTTTGCCCATCATGGGCGACCTGAAACCCGTTAGAAAACCAACATCTCCCACTCGCACGTGATGGGCAAACCATTTCCATTATCTTGGTGATTTTCATACTGACAAATAGGTCGTGCGATCCGCGAGCCTACTCATAAGCGTATTCATGCACCTGTTAGGGATACATAATAGCTATGAAAATCAAAGACGATATATATTACTCTTACTCATATTATGACTCGCTATGCCCTAGACAAATTTAGTTATGTCAAATTAAGTGTACCTAATCCCTCAAATGGTTACACTTAATTTTTCTTTTCTCACTATGTATTCACAATTATGTTCGAAATTTTTCTACAAAAACAACATAACTGGTCAACCGGTGAATACATATGACAGACATAATCTGAACTGTCTTCCTTTTGCTCTCATACTTATCAGTTTTAGACCAACCGCTTTCCTAGACATGCCCCATAAGGCTAATTATTTTATCACCGCTGGAAACATGCTAAAGTAGCGAACATTGATCTATTACATCAAAATATAGACATAAGTTACTAAGGGCATTAAAGAGACCATTTTATATTCTAGGTCTCGAGGAACTCACACCCATGAGAATACAGGGATTCTTTTAATTTAATCTCATTTTTCTCATCGTCGCTTTTACACACGCGGTATGAAACGCGTGCTACGGTGCAATTTCTCCTCTAATGAGCGTATATCAAATAAAATCATACACACCGTACAGATCTTAGTCAAATACCTCTTTGTATCTAACTCGAGTTCTCTATGCAACAATTTTATCATATTGTCCATCAGAGACCTCACATCTGGTAACTCAGGCTAACATGATTGTGGGATCATCATGTTCGGTCCAAAAAATACAAACAATTCAAGTACGGACCTCATCTTGGCTTTCGTCAAGGCGACTTATGTATATATACACTCTTAAACTCTCTCATAATATGTCTCTAGTTTCATAGAAAAATAATATACATTCGTCTCATCTCAGCACACCTTCTTAATGTCTGAGGCAGTCGCTCGTGTGAGGGAGCCGACTTTAGCCTGATGATATACCTTTTAGATATCACATATTTTCTGCTAGTATCAATGTATACTCTTCACATAGAAAATAGAATAGAGTATAAATTCCATTAATACAATGTACTAATACAAAACTGTGTGATCAGTCTTTTAAAAGTACAGTACATTATATTCTACGCAATCCTAGTGATTCAACATGTGATCTAAACACATCTCTTGTTAAAGGTTTTGTGAATGGATCAGCAACCATCAGATGTGTAGATATGTACTGTAGAACCACATCCTTTCGCGCCACAATGTCTCTAATAAAATTATTCTTTATATCTATGTGCTTTGATCTTCCATGATATTTCGGATCCTTCACAAAGGCAATTGCAGCTTGATTGTCACACTGGATTTTCACAGAATTAAAGTTGTCTTTAATTATTCCCAAACTTTGTAAAAATCTTTTCAACCAAACTGCCTCTTGTACTGCTGCTGAACATGCTATAAATTCAGCTTCCATTGTTGATAATGCAGTACAATTTTGTTTCTTACTATTCCAAGAGATAGCGCCATTGTTAAGTAAGAATACATAACCAGAAGTAGATTTGCGCGCATCCAAATCTCCTGCCCAATCTGCATCTGAATATCCCACCAAACGCAAATCTTTTCCTTGATAACACAATGAATAATCTGCAGTTCCTTTGAGATATCTGAGGATCCTTTTGACACCTTTCCAATGTTTCATGCCGGGGTTTGATTTGTAATGGCTCACTAAACCCACAGCATAACATATATCTGGCCTTGTACACATAGTGGCATACATTAGACTTCCAACAGCACTAGAATAAGGAACTTTAGCCATTTCTTTTCTTTCTTCTGGAGTTTTAGGACACATATTAAGGCTTAGGCTTTCACCCTTTGCTATAGGAGTATCAATGGGATTACAATTCTGCATATTAAATCGTTCTAAAATTTTCTTAATATAAGGCTCTTGTGAAAGGCCCAATAATCTCTTAGAACGATCTCTATAGATTTTCACTCCAAGAATATATGCGGTTTCTCCCATATCCTTCATTTCGAAATTAGAGTGCAACCACTCTTTAGTGATATTCATGAACTCCTTATCATTTCCTGCCAACAATATATCATCAACGTATAGAGATAAAATTACTAATTTACACTCTTCACGTTTAACATATACACAATGATCCTCACTGATCATATGAAAATCATAAGATGTTACAGCTCTATGGAATCTCAAATACCATTGTCTGGATGATTGTTTTAGTCCATATAATGATTTTTTTAATTTACAAACTTTATTTTCTTGGCCATCAATTTCAAAACCCATAGGTTGATCCATATAAATTTCTTCATCCAACTCACCATTGAGAAAAGCTGTTTTAACATCCATTTGATGTAACTCCAAATCTAAATCAGTTACTATGGCAAAAATTAGACGTATAGAGGTAAAACGTACTACCGGTGAAAAGGTTTCCTCATAATCAATACCTTCTAGTTGAGTATAACCTTTCGCCACTAGGCGAGTCTTATACCTTTCAAAAGATCAACCTGCCTTGCGCTTTATTTTGAGAACCCATTTGTTCCCTATAGTCTTGCGCCCTGATGGCAGATCAACCAAGTCCCAGACATGGTTAGATTTCATTGACTCCAATTCTTCTTCCATTGCAATTTTCCATTGTTCCTTTTCTGGACAGGATAAAGCCTCTTTTACATTCTTAGGCTCGGCTTCGTCATGTGAGGTCACCATGAAGGCTTCACCCTCAATCTCAAATCGTCGTCAGGGAATGATTTGATGATTACTTCTTCGTAATTTTGAACCATGTGGATCACTTTCACTCCCACTCGGTTCAAGTGTGTCGTCACCAATGAAGTTTTCAATTTCATATAATTGAAATTCCTTGTTAATTTCACCTTTGTTGGGAAATTCGTCCTTATGAATGTGGCATCACGTGATTCTATTTCAGTTAAAACTCCCTCAGGATGTTCACCTAAGAACACATAACCTTTTGATTGTTCTGAGTATCTTATGAAGATACATTTCTTCCCTCTAGGACCTAGTTTTTCATACTTGTGGGAAGATTCGTGAACATAGGCTGCCGACCCCCATGGTCGCAAATAAGTTAAATCAGGTTTTCTACCTGTCCATAACTCGTAGGGAGTAGATGCAACTGATTTAGAAGGTACACGATTTAATATATATGTTGCTGCTAATAAAGCATCTCCCCAAAATGAAATAGAAAGGTTTGCTTGTGCCATCATGGATCTAACCATTTCTAATAAGGTCCTATTTCTTCTCTCTGCAACACCATTTTGTTGCGGAGTTCCAGGAATGGTCAGTTGCCTTTCAATGCCCTTTTCATTACACAATTCTTTGAACTGTTCAGATAGATATTCTCTTCCCTTATCAGTTCTTAAGGCCTTAATCCTTCTATCTAGCTGATTCTCTACAAGATTAACATAACGCTTGAAGCAATCCAATGCTTCTGACTTGTGAGCAATCAGATAGACGGAACTAAAACGGGTGAAGTCATCTATAAAAGTAATGAAATATGATGCCCCATGTCTCGCTCTAACATTCATTGGACCACATATATCAGAATGAATTAATTGCAATGGATATTCAGCTCTTATTCCTTTACCAAATGGTTTTCTAGTTGTTTTTTCCAACTAGACAGTGTTCACATCTAGGCAAATCAATTGCAGTGAGTGAACCTAATAGGCCATGTTTAGCAAGCCTATTCATCCTTTCTTGACCAATATGTCCTAGTCTAGCATGCCAAACATTTGCATTCACATTCGTATTGCTACTAGAAGTAGTTGAAAAAAAAACAACTACCAACATAATTACATATATCATGTTCACAATCCAATACAAAGAAACCATTTAATAAGTAGCCAGTGCCATAATAAGCAAAGTCATAAAATATGTCCACACGACTGTTGCAAAAATTTAAACCATATCCTAAATCTAAAAGAACAGATACAGAGACCAAGTTTCGTCGAATCTCTGGAGCATATAGGACATCATGTAGGAGTAAGGTTCGGCCACCACGCAACACTAACTTGCACGTGCCTATTCCTTTTACGTCAACTTTTGCATTGTTCCCTACAAATATCCATTTAGTCCCAGCTTGAACTCGATGATATTCCACAAATGCAACTCGGTCTCCTGCTACATGATCTGTGGCTCCTGAGTCTACAATCCACAAAGGATAAGAATCAGTGAAACACAAACAATATTAAGAAAAATAGAATGAAATGCTACCTTTTTCTGCTCGGTACACTCACGAGCAAAGTGACCCAACTTGCCACAGTTTTAGCACTTCATCTTGCTCTTATCTTTCTTTTTCTTCCAAAACCGTTTGCCTTTCGGATTTCCTTTGAACTTGTTCTTTTTAGGTCCCTGCCCAGTCTCCACTCCCTTCCTCTTTATATTTTTAAATTTCTTGTACCTAGAGCCCGAAGCTCTTTATGAACTGGATTCAGTCATATAAGCATGCGTGGGACCTCTTGCAGCCCCAAGACGCTCATCTTCCAGTTCCACATGGCGAGCCACATCGGCAAAAGTTTTGATGCCGTCGTTATGAGTTAAGTTAACTTTCATGTGCTCCCAACTATCAGGAAGAGAGCGGATTACCGCTTGAACTTGTTGCTCATCAGTGAGGGTGTGCCTTTCAGACTTCAGTTCCCTTATCATATTAGACATCTCTCGTAGATGTTGTTTAATAGTATGATTGTAAGACTCGCTATTCTTTTTGGTTATTCTTTTCCGTTCCTACGTGTAGTGGTCCGGCGGGTGCTAATCTTCAATTATTTCTGGACGGTCCGTCGGGGCTCGCGGGTATTTTTAGGCGGAAGAGCTCGCGAAACGGGGAACGGCGGTACAATCGGATTCGAATTCCGACCCCAGGATCTCCCAGAATTTAATTTTGAAGTTTGGACCTCTTTTGGGCGCTCCGGGATCCGTGCGGACGACCGGCACGTTTCTCGAGGTAACTTTTAGCCGTCGGATTTGTTCCGTTGTTTTGTTTGTTAAAACCGGGGATTTTAGGGTTTTCCTTTCCTTGGTTTTATTTTTCGGCGGCTAGGGCTTTTGAGGGGCGCAGTCTGAGAGAGAAAGGGGGAAACCGGAGAACCCAACCCTTTTTCGCTCTCGTTTCGAGACGACGGCGGGACGATCCGGACGTTGGAGACCGGGAGAGGGACGGAGGCTTTCTTGCTCGCGGAATCAATCGGGCAACGGTAGAACGATCCTCTTCTCCTTCTTCTTCTTCTCCCCCGGCAGATCGAAGGTGAGACCTTCCCCGTTCTTGATTTTTTAGGGTTAGGTATTTTTTGTTGGAGGGTCTTGTTGTTGGTCGGTTCATGTTTGGGGGATCGCCGCCGCCGCCACAAAACTGCTAGCCGCCGCTCGGGGCTGCCCGCAGGCAGGGCCGCGCGGGCTGCCCGCAGGCAGGGCCGCGCGGGCTGCCTGCAGGCAGCGCGCCGCGTGGCAAGGGTGCCGCGCGGGGCCGCCCGCAGGCAGGGCCGCGCGGGCTGGTGCCGCGCGGGCTAGCGCGCCGCGCGGCAGGGGCGCCGCCCGCAGGCAGGGCCGGGCAGGGCCGCGCGGGTTGGTGCCGCGCGGGCTAGCGCGCCGCGCGGCAGGGGCGCCGCGCGGCAGGGGCGCCGCGCTGGGCCGCCCGCAGGCAGGGCCGCGCGGGCTACCTGCAGGCAGCGCGCCGCGCGGCAGGGGCGCCGCGCGGGGCCGGCCGCAGGCAGGGCCGCGCGGGCTGGCGCCCCGCGGGCTGCCTGCAGGCAGCGCGCCGCGCGGCAGGGGCGCCGCGCGGGGCTGCCTGTAGGCAGCATCCCGCGCAGCAGGGGCGCCGCGCGGGCTGGTGCCGCGCGGGGTCGCCGCAGACAGGTTGGGGTCGCGCGGGGCTATCCGCAGGCTTTGTGCGCGCCGCATGGGTCGGTGCCGTGCGGGGAACTTCGCCGCGCGGAGTCCTGGGATCGCGTCGGGTCCTCCGTTTTCGTTGTTTTAGTCGACGTTCGGCGTTAGTCACCTAGTCTTAGCATTTTGTTGTCCCTTCAGGGGCGCGGGACGCCGTAAGCTCGGCAGACGTGCAAACGCGGACGAACCGATCGCCGGTCTTCTTTCAAGGTGGGTACTTTTTCTCAGGGTCAGTTGGGAAAGGGTGTTAATTATGTAAATTGCATGTTCGGGCAAAGGTGGGTTTTCAAATGATTGCTGTTTATGATGCTAACCCTGCTTACACTATTCAGTTATTTATTTATCTAATTATACGATTATGAGGCTCGTGTCTGCTACACGCACACCGGCGGTTTGGCCACCGCAAGGGTGTGCTTTTCCGGAAAAGTGGTACGTTGACCCGTGTACCCCACGTGACGGTGACGTAATGGGGGCCCTCGGTGGTGGAGGGTGTGAGCGGTGATGCCGGGACAGGTGCTCGGCGGCCGGGGCAGGTGCTCGGCAGGGGTTACTGTGACGCCCCACTTCCAAGGGGGTCACCCATCCTAGAACTACTCTAGCTCTAGCACGCTTAACTCTCACAACCTCTTGGATCTTACTACCATCCAAAATGCTATAGCCCGGTTAAGAGATTTAGTCCTATTATATCATTTATATATAGGACTAATATAAATTCCGGGGGTGTCACATTCTTCCCCCCTTTAAGCCCTGACGTCCACGTCAGGCTCAAGCACACTCACAAGCACCAGACGATGTGAGACTCGTCTCGCTAGCCTTAGCCGACCTTGTGAGGAGCTGCACTCCACTCACAACGTGTGACACCCGCGGAATTTGAAATAGTCCTATATATAAATGATATAATAGGACTAAAACTCAAAACCCGGCTATAGCATTTTGGATGGTAGCAATATCCAAGAGGTTATGAGAGTTAAGCGTGCTAGAGCTAGAGTAGTTCTAGGATGGGTGACCCCCTTGTAAGAATTCGAATTTTTATTGTAATTAAATAAAAGGAAAAAGAATAAAAGTCGAGTTGATTTTGAAATATAACTTGCATAATAGTGCAAGTGACCTTTTGCTACTGTGAAAATTGCACAATTTACGAGGCAAAAAGGCTATTTTCCAATCCGAGCCTAATCTCGAAAATACGAGATCACCAGTGCGACCGTCTCGTCGAACCGGTCGAAAACCATATTAAGCAAGTTTAGATCCGTCGGTCGGATCTTCCAGAAATCAACGAAGAAGCGGGCGGGACCCGCGACTTAAGTGAATAGTGCTTGGGACTGTTGATGAACAGTAAACCCTAAATTCAAATACCCCTAAGTGCTAACGTTCGCCAAATCGCCGTCTGGAAATCGATCATAGCACTTCAGGTAGTCAATTTGAACGGCTCCATCGTTCTGGACGCAATGGCGCTGACGGAATTTCCGTTTGACGACCCTAGAGTCTCAAAAAGCGCGATAACTATAATTGGGAACTGTATTTTATGGACCGAGTTTTTATCCGGGCAGTTTCTCGAAAATCAGAAATCGCTACCTGATAGGTCTCGTCGAGCCGGACGTCATGGCGCAGTCCATTTTTCGTTTCGACGACCGGATCGCCTCGAAAAGCGTGAAATACAGCGAAAATGCGGCTTTTGCACTTAAAACCCTATAAAACTTGTCTCGATTTGCGTGCCACTTCTGGAGAAGGACTTAAGTGCAAATGGAAGCTATTGTGGAGGACCCAACAGCGAATAGCAAAGCTAGAAGGGCTTATTTGTAATTGTGCAAACCTTATATAAAGGTGTATAACCCGAGCTAGGGTTTCTCCAAACCCTAAGCCTCGTAACCCTAGCTCTGCCCTAACCGCATCTTCCAACGATCCTCCTCACTGTCGCGCTTCCCGGAGCCTCCCCGCACCGGCCGCCGCCTCCCCTTGCCGGAAAAAGGAGATCAAGAAGCACCTTGATCTCGGTTCTTGGAGAGAAGGGTGTTCGGGTGGGTCTGGGGGGATCGAGTTCGTACCTGAGGACTCCCCTGTGAAGCCGCAACCAAGCTGTGGTGGACCCAGCCCCAGCCGTCGCCGTGCGCCGCCGCGGGACCACTCCTCCTTCTTCCAAACTCCGGCGAAGGTGAGTTTATGAAACCTTTCTCGCCGTTTTGGTTTTTGGGCCAGACCAGTGTACTCCTGACGCCGTGGAGGTCATCCGGGTGCAGGCCGAGCCGCTACCGCCGTCCCGATCGCCGGCGGGAGCGCTGTCATCGGAGATTATCGTTTTGGCCGATCGAGGGCGCCGCCGTGATCCGGCCGTCCAACTAAGGATCAGCACCGTTGAATCTCGTTCCCTTGACGACTGTAACACTTCCACAAGGTCTGAGCATCATCGGTAGAGGATCGAACTCGGCCGAGCGTGCCCTAGAACCAGCTTTCTTCAATCTTGGCCGAGCTCGGTCGTCCGGCGCCGGCGCTGCCTCCCACCGCCGGCCATCGCCACCAGAGGACTCCTGGAGCCGAGTGGGGCCTTTTGGTCCAAGTTGCGCCGGCCCGGAGCTAGTCGGCCGGAATCCGCCATTAACGGGTTTGGAGCTTCAACCGAGCTCCGCCGCCGCGCCTTGCCGGCGTTCCCCGGCACCGGAAAACCGCACAGGTAAGCTTCTTGGACCTTTTGGAGTTTGCCCATCACCCTGCATGGCATCTTTAATGTGGGGTTTTCAATCTTTAGTGTTGCACCCGAGTCGACTTAGATTCTCATCTCCGGCCAACTCCGGCGATCTGCGGTCCGGCCACACGTACAGGTAAGCTTTAATTATAAGCTTTTAGGGTCCTGTCATTTTATTTTGGGCCAGAGACCCTCTGTTGCTTGGTTCACTTGTTGCACCCGAAATCACCTTTTCAGGCTTGTCTCCGGCCGCCGCCGCCTCCGGCCGCCGGGGCTCGACCCCACTTGCACCAAGCAGCTTCTGGGACCTCCATTTACCTGATGCTCCTCTTGGTAACAGGTCTGCACCTGTGCTGCTCAAGAACACCCAACCCGAGCTTGGGCCATTTGTGTGGTGCTGCTCCGGCCACTGTTCCGGCCAAGTTCAGGCAAGCCGCAGGTGAGCACCACTCTTCTCTGTCATCACTTAGTACCATGCTCCAGTTGGTCTCTGATTTGATCATGTATAAATTAAGTTTGAGCATAGTTGCTATTTGGACTTAGTAATTATTGGGCCAACTTTGCCCTCGGGATCCGTGTCAGGCCAAACTTGTGATCACGGCCTTGGTCTTGTCGTAACGGACGCGCTGAAATTTACGGAGCAGCTTTTGGACCCCCGGATTTCAAGAACGAGTCGAAACAGTGGATTAACTCAATGTTTTTATGCAAATTAAAGTATATTATGGACCAAAGTGTTAATTGAACCCGCTGGCTGTCTTTAGACAGTGTTTACACACCTACTAGGCATCTTGTTAGAGTTCCGTAGGTTCTCGTAGATCGGGAATTGGATTTTGTTCGGTAAATCGGCAATATTGCCCCGTTTTAGCATTGCGTTACTGTTGTATCGTCGGGATGGGTTGTGTGAGTCTATTGCTGATTATAGCTTCTTATTCAGGGCCCAGTTGTTCAGCACCAGCCTCCCAGTAGCTGTGCGGGAGTTCGAGGATCTGCCTACATCCAGGTGGGTTATCTTCGGTCTGGGCTTTATCTTTTCGGCCCTCTGGTTGCTTTAGTCCAGTCAGACACCTGTTTTTGGTTAGCCCTGTTGATTGGATCATGTACTCCTATTCTCGGTTATATCTGATGAGTTCATCTATATGCCATATGATTTTCCTGATAGACAGTGATTCTTTAGATATAGCATGTACACCTGCTCATCAGCTTTTATATTCCAGTACATAGATGTCATGATCGGATTTTACCTGCTATTTCCTTTCATCTGTGATGTTTGCTTGATATTCAGATATGCATGATAGATCTTGATCGATATGATAGATGATTTCCCTGTTGGGATCTCGGCTTATTGCCGATTACCCGGTCAGTGGACTGAGAGCTTGAGCATTTGCATTATGATCGCCCGCGCCGTTGTTCTTCACGTACACTAGCGGGCTGATCCCCCGCAGTGGTGTACTTTACCGGTAAAGTGGTCAGCAGTGGCGACCCGTGACCCCCAAGGGGGGGAATGTTAACCAGGTGGTGCCAGGTGGGCAGTTTGCCTGAGGTCCCGTGACCAATAGAGCCATATGATTGGGTACTTGATATTCTTGTGATTGATGCACAGCTTTTATACTTCCATGTTCTAGCATGCCTATTGCAATACCTATTATTGTTCAGTATATTTCGATTATCAGTGGTTTTGCCTGAGGTCCTCGTGACCAATAGTGGTATTGATGAGTACTTGATATTCTGGTGATTGATGCATAGCTCATATACTTTCTTGTACTAGCATGCTTTACTTCAGTTAGACTTGATTACCACCATGATTAATTCTGATATTCTTTATACCCGCATATGAACAGTATTATGATTATGATACATTCCTCTAGTAGGACTGGCACAGATTAGCAGTACCCTTGCTTTATTTTCCCGATAGGGTACTCGTTATATACAGTATTATGATTATACTTCCTGCCAGTTTGTTTCATGTATCCACTATTTGATTTTTAGTAGACCTGTTATTTGATCACTCAGTCGTCTGCTCGATATTATACAGTCATTGATTTCCAGCATTTATTATCTGCAGTCCCCTTATGCCTGATTATGACAGTTATATCCTGATTTCCAGCATTTATCTTCAGCAGTTTCCCTATGCTTGATTATCTGACTATTTCAGTTATCTGTGGATTTTTGTTGATTATCAGTAGATCTTATTTGTTATTCAGCTTTACCCTATGATTTTTACTATCCGCAGATTATTGTACCCAGTAGGTACGATTAGCTATTTCTCGGCTCGTCGTGCCCACTGGGATACACTCCGGTGTATCTCACACCCCCTGGGTGACTGTTTTTCAGGTCCGTTGGGTGGTGAGATATCGGGACGTTTTGGTGAGCCGATCACGATAGAGCTGTTCCCCTGATGATATAGATTGATGATTGAGATCCCCGATGATCTGTAGCTGACTCTTGTTTATGTTATTTCAGCTTCCAGTTTATTAGTATTTCAGATTGATGTTAGCATGATTATTTGGATTATTCCTACTGATTGGTCATTGTTTAGTTTAGATATTGATGATCTCTGATTGATGTTTGGATTAGCCTAGCCGTGCATGTATGGGAGAGACCCTATGCCGTTGGATAGGAGATTTTCTATATGTGTGGCGGTCTGTTACGCCTGTTTTGCAAACTCTGATTTATTCAAAAAAAAAAAATTTCAGACCTGATTTTTAAACTCGGGGCGTGACACCCCTGGGAAGTTGGGGCGTCACAATTGGTATCAGAGCCAATCACCAGCCGGAAATGTGAGATGAGACTCGGCTGAGCCAGGGTTATATAGCGGGTAGAGTGTGGCACCCCCGCTAATGACCGTTGTAGGTGGAGTGCAGCTCCCTACAAGGTCGGCTAAGGCTAGCGAGACGAGTCTCACATCGCCTGGTACTAGTGAGTGTGCTTGAGCCTGACGTGGACGTCAGGGCTTAAAGGGGGGAGGAATGTGACACCCCCGGAATTTGAAATAGTCATATATATAAATGATATAATAGGACTAAAACTCAAAACCCGGCTATAGCATTTTGGATGGTAGCAATATCCAAGAGGTTATGAGAGTTAAGCGTGCTAGAGCTAGAGTAGTTCTAGGATGGGTGACCCCCTGGGAAGTTGGGGCGTCACACAATGGTCATTAGCCAGGGAGCCTCGCTCTACCCGCTATATAACCCTGGCTCAGCCGAGACTCATCTCACATTTCCGGCTGGTGAATGGCTCTGATACCAACTGTGACGCCCCACTTCCCAGGGGGTCACCCATCCTAGAACTACTCTAGCTCTAGCACACTTAACTCTCACAACCTCTTGGATCTTGCTACCATCCAAAATGCTATAGCCGGGTTAAGAGATTTAGTCCTATTATATCATTTATATATAGGACTAATCTAAATTCCGGGGGTGTCATAGTTACCGAGGTGGGTGCTCGAAGGGGTTGCCGGGGAAGGTGCCCGGTTTGTTTTTACACAGGGTTACTTACTGTTGAGTGCACTTTGAGGCGGGGGTTGCTCCAGTTGTTAGTGGTTTGCTGTTTATTGCCCTTTATGCTCTTACTTTTCCTTATAATCACTGACTTCCCACTTGGTGACAGGTTCGTCCAGGGGCGAGTGCTAGGGCGCTGGTGAGGCCATGAGAGCGCTGTTCCGACCTTTAGCGACATCAGACACAGTGACTTTTCTTTCCTTGTTCTTTTATTATTCATGTTAGTTAGTTGTGGATTGCGATACCCCCGTGGGATCGACGTGGATGTTTCCTCTTCGTTCGTAATTGTTGAATGAATGTCATTTCGAATTCCTTACTTGGCCGTTTTAAACTACAAACAACAAAAACAAGGAAAACCGTTTGTGAAAATCGTTTTTAAAACATGGGTGTCGTGTGGGCACCGTTTTTAAAACCTTGTGGGATTTATGTGATTTCAGAAAAATGGTTTTGCAAAATCAGGCATCGGGTGGGTGCCACTTTTGAGAAATTGTGGATTTATGTGGCTTTGAAACGGACTTTCTAAAACATCGGTGTCGGGTGGGCATCGCTTTCAAAACTCTGTGATTATTTATCCTTTTAAAATAGTCGGCCCTTTCAAAGTGTGAGAGTTGATGGAATGCTTGGTTTGCATGTTGAATGTGTCTGTACCTCGATCTAGTGTGGTTAAAGCCTGTATGAGATGCATAATGTAGTCAGGACGCCGTGCATATACAAAGGAGACTCTGCCCGTTTGCAGAGTGAATTTGTATATGCGGCGGGTCTGTGTGCGCACTGGGGTGGAATTGTTTTCAAAAAAAAAATATCACGCTGGTCTGGGAGCATCGGTGGCTCTTCTTCCGAGCGTTTGAACCCCCGGGGCGTGACAATGATTAAGATGCTTCTTATAAGTATCAAATTTGATGGTCAACTATCTCAATTTGATTACAGTTGTACCCCCAAATTTCTCCTTTAGATGAACCCACATTGCATGAGCAGTAGGAAGTAGCTCGCACTCACCAATGAGATCATCAACCATTGAACTTATCAGAATTCCATGAGTAGAGGAATCCTTTGCTTTCCAAGCACGATAAGCTTCTTGATCTCTTCTATGCTGAGCAGTGTTTCCTTCACCAGGGTCAGTCATGGTATGGTGAATAGCTTCTAATGCTTCTTGTTCCTCAAGAACATATTGAATCTTAGTTTGCCAGATATTGTAATTATCACCATCCAATTTTTCACCCTTATTGAGATCTGCTATGATATTCTTTGATGCCATGATATTTCAAAGCTACAAAGAGACATTGCATAAATTAAAACTAGCACTTACAAAATTATCTAAAACACATATTTCAATGTACTAAGTTAATCATGATATAATATAAGAAATAGAATCGAAAGTTCACTATGTTCCCAATCATCTTCTATATTCAAATGTTATATCATCATAAACTCAATATTCACAGTACAAAGAGATAAGTTCTAGATAACAAAGTTCTAGATTTCTCCAAATCTAAGAACTCCCACTCAACTAAGCATTTATAAAAAAATGAAGTACTATCATCATCATTCATGACAGGAAGTTATATCATACTAGTTATAACTATGAATATTAAACGGAATGCTTTCATATTCATTAACAAAAGAAAAACACATGCTTCAACTTCTTAGTGTTGATTAAAATACATAACAACAACATGAAACAAAATAAAAAAAATATCATTCATAAGTACAAATACAATTCGAACTAACTCAACTTTCACCGTTAAACATTCTACACCCATGGTTCAGGAACAACATCATATGATACTCGTTCCATAATATCAAGTGCTGCCTTTTGTAAGAATGAGCCTCCATTAAATCTTCCAAGAGTAGTGCGCCCACTATTTCGAAGATTATGAGCTATAGCCAAAATATTTGCCATTCTTATAGCACTTGTAATATAATGACGATTATAAACATCCTTGAATATCGATACCAGATTATCATAGGATACCACGAAATCATATTTATTTTTAAATATATTCCACCAAGTTTTAGCCCAATAATATGATATTGGATTTCTCAATGCAAGTGCTCTATGAAAGTCTTGAATAACATAATCATCACTTTCAAGCACTTCGAACAAGTTGTCTAAAACCGATAAATGTTGTTCCATAGAGTGTGACGGATTCATCATATAAGTCATGATAGGGAGTAATAATATGTCACCATATCTTCCCCTCAAAACTCTCTTAGTCCGAATAGTAGGTGCCTTATCTAACAAAAAAATTAGCATTCATTAGCATGTGAAAAACTTGAATGTAAATATTTTGTCTACAATATTATGATGTCAATCAATTCAAAAAAAATTAATTTGCTAAAGTTATGCATGAGTTTAAAAATGATCAAACCATTATGAAATAGTTCATAAAAAAAATAGAAAACAGCTCTATGCAGGAATTGAACCCTCAACCTGAGAGGTACAAAAGTCTTAGCCCATTATCACTAGCCAAGAAATCCCAAATGAAATTCTAGTATATTTGCCAAGTTTAATATACATCTATTAATACTGGCCGTACAATCCAATTTCACACTTATTGTTGGATTTGGGCCCAGAAAAGGAATCCAATAGTGGATTATTACGAACCCATTAAGTCCGTGTTCAATTCATCGTATTTTTTTCTTCCAAAATGAAAGAAGAAAACAGAGCAATTTTCAGATTAAAAAATATCTATCATAAGGTTGACAATTTAAATAAAAAATTCAACTCAAATTATAATTTTAGAATTAAATCATGCATACAATTTCAAGAGAAACTATTACATACAAATTTCTAATGTAAAAGAAAATTATTCACAATAATTTTCATCACAAAAAAAAAAAATTGCAGAGTCAAAAATTTGGTTTAAAACTTGGCTCCGATACCAATGAAAGGTTTGAACAAAATAAATTTAAACATACCTTGATCGCAATTCCTAAAACGTGATGAAGTAGGATCAAACCAAATCACTTGCTCCAACGGATCAAATGCAAGATTACAAGATGAAAATTGCACTAACTTCCACAACCCAAATGTCAAAATCCTCCAAATCAAGAGAGTAATTTCTTTCTTGTGGATCAGAGAGAGATTAAGGAAATGAGCCAATCCTCTTTTCTTCTACATTAATTAACCTTACGTAGTGGTGGTTTTTACAACTACCCAAAGTGGTGGTTTCTACAACTAAATTATAGAAACCACCACTTAATGGGTCGGGTCGGGTTTGCCCATCATGGGTGACTCGAAACCCGTTAGAAAACCAACAGCTTGCATCTAGTTCATTTGCTTGTTCATACACAATGAATTCACCATTTCTTCATCCATCTCAAACATTCAATTCAGAGATCTAAATCTTATATTAGAATAATCTGTAATTCAATTAGTAGCAGAGTTGAAATATGCGATGAAAAAAATTATCGATAAATGCACGAGGCATAGATGTCTAGATGCACGAGGCATAAGCAATAATTTACCCTCTAATAGTAAATATATGTAGGCACTAAAGTGAAATTCTTTTAAGAGTTTAGGGATCATTAACATTGAAATCAAAAGTTCGAGGACCAAAATGAAACTTGGCAGAAAGTTCGGGGACTAGGGGTGCAGTGCAATTCACCCAAATGCGAAATTTAACTAAGAGTAATTTCATGAGAAAAAAAGAAGAAAACGGTAAAAGAAAAATAGCTGAAGAGTAACAGGCTAATATTATTTTGCTCTGAAAGCAGAATCAATTGGAACAAGAAAACAGCAGTTCATCATTTAAACCCTAATTCTTTTATTAATTCACCATGATTAGGACAGTGAGGAGGATTCATACCAAAGAGTTGAGCATAAAAGGACTTGAACCCGAAACCTCGCACTAATCCAACGTGATTAGAACAATCAGGGGTATTCTTACCAAAATTTGTGCATAATGAACAAGAAAGATAGCAATCTCATCTAGAAACCAGAAGAAAAAGGAAGGATAACTTGCTGAAGAATAATGGGCTAATATTCTTCTTTATCTTTTCTTTTCTTTTTCTTTTTTTTGGTTTGAAATGGGGATACACCCTTCAATTAGCAAAGCCACCATTGCTGATTACTTGATGGTTCGCTTGAAGATCTTCTTTCGTTGCCTCTACTCTGTTTCCTTCTCTGTTTTGCTGTGCATGTCCCGAAGGCCAAGCATGGTTTAAATAAGAGCCGCGGATCCACCTTGATCACAGCCGGGCATTCTTTTCAACTACCTGACCTAACTAATGTCTCCGCACTATTTGCTTTTCATTCTAGTTACACTTTTGCCATTCGACCTGGCTATAAATAGTGGCAATGCTCTCATTGAGATCAGATTGGAAATTTAATACAACATCTTCTTCTCCTTACAACTCTCTACACTCTTCTTCCACCTTCTCCCTCTTCTCTATTTCTATTTCTCGCGGCTGAGGGTACCAGAACTCAGTTATAGAGCTCTCTACTCTGGTTTTCAAATTGGAGGTAGCAAATGGACAGGATAATTTTCTTTCATAGCAAAGATAGAAAAGAGCAGATCAGAACAAATTGAACTCAAACCCACCTAAATCATTTACTAAATCTTACCAAAGATTTGAGAATTAAAGAACCATAGATAAAAGAAAAGATCAGATCAAAACAAGATGGTTGTTGAAATCCTAAAACACAAACTGGTGTTCGATTGATTCACCGGAATAAGAATGACTAAAACTTACAAAAAATGAATTTCCATCAGAAAAAAGAGAAAGATTGAATTGAAACCCTAAGCAAAGCAAAAAGGGGTTCGAGGGAATAATCACCGCGATGAGGGCGATGAGGGTGTCAGGATTGGCAGCCTTGACGAAGTTGTCCTCCAAGATAGCGAGAGCCTCCTTGTCGCCGTCCTCGGCGAGCATGTTGCGCTTATTCATGAAGTCCATCACCGTCGACCCCAACTCGTCCACCGACGCCGCTGCCGGCACCTGCTCGTGCTGGACGGTGTTCGCAATTGTCGAGGCCTCCTCTCGCCTCGTCTCATCTTCCCTGCTGCTTGCCATCAATCACCGAGCTCAAAATCTCTCTCTCTAGATTCTCTCTCTCTCGTGAGTGAGTGTGGAATTGGGAACAATGCAAGTGGCTACGTGAGAGGCGGGAAAGCTCTCGCGTTGTATATAGAGAGACAGAAACAGACAGACAGAGAGAGCGAGAGAGAGGCGTACCGGCCATCGAACTCTAGGCGCGCAATTTTGATCGAACAGTGCTATTGATACACAATATATATATATATATATATATATATATATATATATATATATATATATATATATATATATATATATATATATATATATATATATATAGGGTCCGGCTATTATACTTTTATGAGTAAAATTTTTTTATACTTATAAATTTTCATCCCTTGGATGAAGGAATATGCGGTTAGGACCACAGGGAGACCACTATCATCCTAACCGCACATTCCTTCATCCAAACGTAAAAAAGTTATGAGTATAAAGTGGTTTTATACTCATAAGAGTATAGTAGCCCTACGCATATATATATATATATATATATATATATATATATATATATATATATATATATATATATATATATATATATATATATATATATATATATATATATATTAGGGTTATTTACAAATCTAACCTTACCAACAATTGTTTTTATAAAAATAGTCCTCTAGAAAAAATATTTGTAAAAATAGGCTCCGGGACATCAGGGAACCTAAATGCGGTAAACCATTCACCGTTTTTTTGAAAAGCGGTGAATGGTTCACCGCATTCACAAAATTTGTCATAGTCCCATGAAAGCAGTGAATCATTCACCGCTTTTATAGTTTTTCTGCCACCAGCAATATTTGACATTCATACAATTCAATCACAACATTTGACATTCATATAATTCAACCACAACATTTGACATTCATACAATTCAATTACAACATCACAACAAGGAATATATCAATCACACCACAACAACAAAAATATTAATCACATCACAAAAAAAAAAAAAAAAAAAAAATCCATCACAACATCAAATGCTCTGAATGTTCTCAACATCAATTATAAATATCCGAATTATAAAAGAATGAATATAATAATATAAAAATTATATATGCAAGAAATAAAATAAGTATGAAAATACCAAGATGTCATAACAAAATCAACTACTCTCCACGCCCTCGCGACCGTCCACGTTTTCGTCCGCCTCTACCTCCGCGTCCGCGTCCGCGTCCGCGCCGCCGACCCAGTGCTCGAATAGGCACATCATCATCATCCTCCATCTCAGGCTGTACATGCTCAATGCCATGTATCTCATCAATATGCTCGATGGAGATGCCCTCGACAAGTACATCCGTCCTCTGCGTGTCAAGCACTGATGACTGCATCCCCTATTGCGTCTCAGGTACAGGCTCAGTAGTAATATGATCGTGGCGCCGTCGCCTTCGTCGATATGTAGCACCAACTGGACTCACATCTGATGTGGATGGAACATCCGATGGAGGGATCGGCGCAAATGAAGTATCAAACTGGTGTACCTCGGATGTAGATGGGACGTCATATGAAGGAAGTGATGCTGACTGGAAATCGAAATGAAGGACGTCTGATGTCGAGGGAACGTCAGAATGATGAATCGGAACGGATGCGGATGGAAGATCGTATGCAGGCGTGGAGGTGGAGGGAATATCATCCGGACGATCAAAATATGGAGGTGGCTTTGGATTCTGTACAGAAGCAGCTAATGTGGGGAGTCTCTCTAAGACATTATCGATGTCCAACCTTATATATCCTAGAGCGTCCTTCAATCCAGACGCCTATGGAGGATCATCCATCAAATGTCGACTCCTGACAGTACGGCGCAAAGTATCCACCTATAAAAAAATACATATTTATATAAACGAACTTTATATAAACGACTACTAATATATAAGGAAAAAAATATTAAATGATCTTACCAAAGTTCGCTCGATATGCCCCCGCTGCAAAAAAACGAGTGGAGGTCGCTGTACGGGATGAGAAATCCACCTCCTTGTGATATCCGAGTACCACTGCATGTACAAGGAGGTGGCTCGTGCTGGATCTGGGTCGACGAAGGCACTCTTCTCCGCAATATGATCTAGACGATCAGTCAATCGTAATAAGAAGTATGAAATGTTGCCCAGTCCTCTCCCGATCTACCTTGCGATGTAATCCGCCGTATAGCCTCCACAAGCTCTGGTATATGCTGGACTAACCCAAACTGGCGGAAAACTCGATCAGGTAGATGTAACTCCACTATGTGGAAGCATATCAAGCAAATCCTAGCACGCCATACTGCGGAGCCCTTGAGACAAAAATGTGGAAGACTATGCAAAATCTCCTCAGTATAAGGAGTCCAAGTAACCTGCAAAAATTAATAAATTTTAATTAATATACATTTTAAAATTAATCTATATGTATGTAATTTAAGAAATTTTTACGTACTTGAGACTCCCGCTGGTGATCAAGCTCGTCCCGATAAAACTCAATATCGTTCGCTCTGACATTCCCGCGAAAACGTAATCTCATATTCCATCTGCAAAAGAAAAAAAAATCGATAAGACATTATATCACAATACCTAAAATCAATGATGCAAATTATTGTATTAATCATCGAGGCATATATAAATATTTAACGTACCGAGAACCGAGCGGACAATCATCAAGATCTGGCGGAGCCCCAACTCTGTCGGGACGGCCGATATGTATATGGTCCCACACCCAAATCTATAAATAAAAAATAGATAATTAAAATACTAGTAAAAAAATTTAGATTATTATATTTCTAATGCGAAAAGTAGTGATTTTACCTGTAATAATGTACCGAATGCACAACACTCGGCCCTCCCCCTCATCCCCAATGCGCGATATAGAAGGGCCAAAGTCGCTGCGCCCCAAGCTAGCCCACCACATAGATCAAAATCCTCAAGTAGTAGTAGCCACTTGAGATGTACCCGATATCCAATGGGGTTTGGGAATAAGCTGCATCCAATCTGAAATAATATATATGCGCGTGTAGCAGCTGCAACCATGGCTGGTGGAGCATCTAGTGGGACATGATGAAACTGCTGGTATAACCACTCTAGTCGGATCTGACCTGCGATGACACTATCTGGCTGCATCACTAGAAGTCTATGACATAAATACGGCCAGTCGCCAGATGCTCGTCTCGTCACAGGCTCGCCAGATACTCGTAGTCCAGCTATAATGGCGACGTCGTGCAGCGTCACTGTCATCTCGCCGTGGCGTAAATGGAATGACTCCGTCTCGCATCTCCATCGCTCTGTTAATGCCCTTAACAGAGCATGATCTAGCTGAATCCGTCTGAGGCGAGAGACATAGAAAAAACCAGCGTACCCCTACACAGTAAATATATTATATTTAAATTTCATAAAAATATATGGTATGTAGTTTATAAATGAACTTACCTCGGCTCGTACATAGCTCGAACGGTGACTCGCCTGGTCTAATAGAACAGAAGGATCAACTGGCCCGGCCTCCTCGCGATGGTCCATCTGCAAACAAAGTATACAAACTATTAGCCATTGATTAGAATGTGGTAATATAATTTGAAATTTTTTAAAATTATAAGTAGACAACCATAAACAAACAACCTAATACTCTACGTCTACGACTTTCAGTTCTTCTATTTTGATTATTGGGACAAGTACTCCTATAATGTCCCTATTGTTTACAAATAGAGCATGTAGTCCTTCGCATCCCCTCTCTATCGTCCATGGCATTTCGAATACGTGTGGATTTGGGACGACCTTTCTTCCTTCTTATAGGTGGGGGCGCCAACGGTAGTCCTTGAGATCGTGGCCAACTCCTTTTGTAGTATTATTTTGTTCTTCAAATATTTCTTGTTGCACCTCCGCTTTAGTTTGATTTTGTATCCCCTCAAACTCGGTTACCACATGATAGGATCCAAAGTCAAGTACATCTCCCAACGGATAGGATCCCAAGTCATGCACATTGTGAGATGACGGATTTCTGTATATATTTTCATTATTAATCCCTCACTACAAAAGTTATATAATAAAAATAATTATAGTGTATGCTAACCCATATTCGTATTCGTTTTGTTGTCCACCAAGTGGAGCGTGCGATCTGGATGTCGTGTCACGATCACTAGTACGTGGGAGAGACGGAGGACGGACAACTACATTCGAAACTCCATACTCTCTGCAATTGAATAATTAATAAATTTAAACATTTATTTTAACTAAATAATTATATAAAGCCACAATTTGTAATACTAACCTAGATATATTTACTCCACCTCCGATGTCATCATGAAATGGTTCTCTTTTAGCCATAGGAGATATTACATCTACGTCTAATTCACTATTTAACATTCTTGAAAAATAGTCGTGAGATGCAACCATCTGCTTCTCAATGTAGATTATTAAACATGAACAATTCCGAGATAACATCATCATACCACACAATGAGTCATCATCCGTAATTTCGATCACATCATATTGATTTTCTCCCATTGGGTATCGAGCTTTAATAATTAGAAGACACTCCTCTTATATCGGTAATTCTATACATTTTTCTCTCGAAATCACTAAATGTAATATTCATTGGGATGCCACTTAATTTCTTACGACCTTCAATATACTGTGGATTATAATCTTGCATAACAAGTTGTCCATTCCAGTTAACACTAATAGCCACATTATGAGCCATCCTAATTTCAAAAAAAAATAATATTCACAAAATAAATACTAAAAAAAAATAATATTGTAATCAGATATTATATAATGCATCTAATTATATAATAATTTTCTATTTAATTTTTATTTAATTAACATACTAAAGTAACTCACTAATTTTCTAATTAATTAGTAATTTTCTATTTACTAATTTTTTTTTTAATTTCTATTTAATTAATAACTGAGGAATTAAACAAACAACACATTTAATTATATCCTAATTTTTAGGGAAGAATTAATAAATAATAAAGTTAATTAATTTTTTAAACACTAAATAAAATAAATTAAACTACAAAAAAAAATGTAGGGAAGAATGTACCTCAAGTAAGGAGTAGAGAGAGAGAGCTCGAGCTCAAAATGCGGGAGAGAGAGAGTGTGCAGTGTGCACTGTGCGTGAGAGAGAGTGTACAGTGTGCGTGAGAGAAAGAGAGAGAGAGAGGAGAGTGTGCAGTGTGCATGAGAGAGAGAGAGAGTGCACTGTGCGTGAGAGAGAGAGAGAGAGCTCGTGGGTGCGGGGAGAAGAAGAAGAAGAAGGTGGCGGCGGCTCTGTGCGGGGAGAAGAAGAAGAAGAGAAGAAGAAAAGAAGAGGGTGGTGCGGGTGCGGCGGGCTCGGGGCTAGGTATAAGTGAATGAAAGCGGTGAATGATTTACCGTTTTAAAAAGCGGTGAATGGTTTACCGTTTTTAAAAGCGGTGAACCATTTACCGCTTTCATAGGACTTAAAATTTTCTGGAAACTTATGAATGCGGTGAATGGTTCACTGCATTTAAAAACGGTGAACCATTCACCGCTTAAGATTATTTTTGTAAAAAAAAAATTTCAGAAGACTATTTTTACAATTATAAAAATTTATAAGATTATTTCTAAAAAAGAATATTTATTTTATCTAAAATTATTATTTTTATATATTTTTTTTATTAAAAATTATTTAAATTTTTATAAATTTTAGGATAAAAAATATAAGATCTAAGTCTTCTTTTGAAATGTACAGATAGAATTAAATTGCACATATAATCGACGTACTAGTGTGATATTGCAATGCGGTCCTTTTATATTTATTTTATCTAAAATTATTTTTTTATTTTTTTATTTTTATTTTTTATTAAAAAGTATTTAAATTTTTATAAATTTTAGGATAAAAAAATATAAGATCTAAATCTTCTTTTCGAAGTATACAAATAGAATTAAATTGCACATATAATCAACGTACTATCGTAATATGGTCCTTATACGCATTAAAATTACCAGCTAAATTATAAAATCCCCTTGCGCGTTAGGATTGTCTATTAAAAATTAAAAATTTCGACAATTACTCCCTACACTTTATCATTATTTCAAATATATTCAACTATTCAAAATAATAGTTGAATTAAGCTATAATATTTTGTAAAAATAAATTTACAAATAAAATTATCTATAAGTAATATAACAAAATTATATAAATTAAATAAATAGCTCAATAAATTATTAGTTTTGATAATATTAGTTAAATAGAATAACTTCTTTATTTTTTTTTGGATTGCAAATTAAATATTGGCACCAAGAAGGTTTATATATATATATATATATATATATATATATATATATATATATATATATATATATATAGTCCGACTATTATGCTTGTACAAGTACCAAGTAATTAATGTTTGTAAGTTTTCTACCGTTAGATCTACCCCTTTGACTAATTTTATCTGTTAGATCATTATATTTCACTAACCACTTACTTAACCCAAGGGGCTCACTATCATCCTAACCACACATTTTTTCATCAAAGGTTATAAACCTACCAACACCAATAACTTGGTACTTTTTGTCACGCCCCGGGATCGAAACTGCGATCCGGACTCGCCAACAGATCTGCCACCCATACGGAAAACCTCGCATAGGCGAAACATTTAACCTGCAAAAGATAGTACTACAGCTATACAGATATCAAAGCGAGAAAATAAACTGATGTAAAGTAAAAAAATCCAAACCACTGTACAACTGAAATAGATATACAAGATCCAACTCTCTAAAATAATAATATATAATCTAATCTATAGGAATAGTACAAATAAAATCCACCTATACAACATTTATGAATCCAAAAAGGAAGGTAAACTAAAACAATAAATACACCAGTGTACAGTAAAATCCCACAATTCGGAATGGTACATCTATCTTACCAAAATATACTATACTGGTAGAGATCTATCTCGCGACTTCCTATTCTCGATCCGTCGAGCCAGCTAGAGCAGGGACGGAAGAAAATACCTCTGCAAAACTGTCACCAATAAAGAGTGTGGGAACTATATCAATCAGTAGTTCTTAGTAGGTACCTTCTCCAAGCCCAACGGTCTACCCACTAAGTCTACTAGAGGCATAAGATAACAGAAAATCTGTAATAATGAAAAGATAAGTTGGAAAGGAATCTACAGCTATCATGCCTCTATCTACTATGCTCAATGGGTGATACAGATGATGATACGCATCTACTCTATCTTAGTATGCTCGATCAACCCAATCACACTGACTGCCACGTAGGGTCCAGTCAAATATGTGCCTACCTACTACCACACATCCCCACTGAGACGGGAATTACATAGGCGGTCCTACTCAGACTACGTCGACAAGTCGCGATAGCAAAGTAATAGGCCCAGCTCCGGAGCAGCACTCGAGGGGAGCGACCCCACCAAGAAAGTATCCACGCATCTCTATCGAGCTCAATATGACTCATGCAGGCTATAGTCCAAATCCACGATCAATCAGATCGACAAAACTTAACTCACAACACTAACCCATTGGCCGAAGCTATTAAATAGCCGGGACCACCGTCAACCCAAACGGCTCCCAAAATAGAACACTCAACTCACCACACTAAACCGACTGCCCGGAGGTATGATCAACAGCCGACAACCTCGAAGGGTCCGAAAATTCCGACAACCTCGAAGGGTCCGAAAATTTTGGGAGACTGGCGCCTACAACCCAATCAAACAAGAACAGGTTCCAGGCACAGCCTCCCATAGCTCTCGACCCAAAATATGGAAACAGTCCTTAGAACCTAGATCACTCGAACCCTCATCGGGTGAGGAAGTTTATATAAAAAGAAGACATTTTATTTCTGAAAATCATTTCCACTCGAACACTCTCGGGGTGAGGGAAAAAGTATTGCCTTTTTAGAAAGCCATCTAGATTTGAGGAAAGACCCATTTTTAATAAGTTTTTGCTTTAGAGAAAATCAGTTAAAACAAGTTTTATTCTTCAAACCCCAAAGGACTAGTGCCTCCACCTTAATCAAATAAGAATAGGTTTCGGTGCCCTTCTGAAGTTTGGAGAGAGAAACATTAGTTTACTAAAATGATATATGTCCAAAAACATTTTGGGTTCAAGGTCCTGCTAACATAAGCTCAACTCTACCTCGGACTCCGTGGCGACAGATCTGGTCGAAGAATACTCCACGACCTGGGACTACCGTGAACCCGAACTGTCACGCCCCGGGTTTAAACCAGAACCCGGGCCCGTCCACAGATCCGCCGTGCACACGAAATTTCCCGTGTACACGAAGCATTGGTAACCGTCTCAGATATAAAAGATAATAAAAGAGCATACAAACAGAGCTGAACTAAAACTACTACATATCAGACTGAAGCTAGAAATAAAGTAAAGTACAACTATAAATAAGTACAAGTGTCTCTCCCAGCTCACCAAAAATATACAAACAGCTGGCTAAAGCCAGACCCAAAAATAAAGGTACAAATACATAGTCTGAGAAGATAAGGGTACATCAAAAGTCCAGCTAGCACACTGTCGGGTGGAAGATCTATCTAGTCAGCAATTCTCTTACCTCGATCCGCCGCTGATGGCCCAGCAGCTCCCACAGACGACTCTGCAAAACAAAGGGGGAAGAAAAGACAACAAGAATGGGGGTGAGAACTACTATAAAATCAGTAGCCTCCTCTAGTGGGTAAAGCCTCAAACTCCGACACACCCACTAGGTCTACCAGAGGCAAAAGGAGAAAAAAGGTGGTAAGCTATAAAAACTGCTGAAGAAAATGAAGCTACCACTACTATGCCTCTAAATGCAGAGCCAGAAAGAGTAACTATATAAATGCATCAGTGAATGTGCCTGCCTGAATAAACCCAATCTAACCACCAGTAAAAATTGGCACTGCCTGCTCTGCTGTCGAACTCAAGAACTCATCCGCGGGATACAGACCGGCTCCTGACCGGCACGGTCGCATCCCAAAATAAGTAACAGACCGGCTCCTGTCCGACACGGTCGCACACTCCGGAGTGACACTCGAGGGGAGTGACCCACACGAGTAAAGTATCTCTGTAACAGGTATCACGATATAGCAGTATTGGATAACGACTATGATCGAAGTGGAAAAACCCATCCACTAATCTGATGCAATAATACTCAATAAGTGGGAAACTCCATCCACTAGAGAAATCCGATCCCCAATCTGATACACAAGTAAACATCCGGTCAACCGCCCAATGTCCGCGGTCGCCGCAATACCTCACAATCCACAATCTGGTATGACAAATCCCGACTCAATAAACCGGGCTACACTATCTTGCAACCCTTCTCAAACCTGAGCAATACCACATGTATCTCAATAAAAGGAGAAAAGACACATGGTTTCTCCTAAGTCAAATCCCAATGATTGTGTAGCAGTAAAATGTGGCCTATCTAGATGTCCATGCAAGCATGCAAGTGTCCTCATGATGATAAAAAAAAACAGATATCGTTGTTCTTACATCATGTTATTCCGGCATAATAATAGATCTCATAAGAACACTAAGTACAACATAGCACATGTCCAATCTATACCAGCATGCATGTTACCCACAATGTACTAATCAGCATTCAACAACGGGGATCACTCTAATATTCCTAGTGAGTAAGTCAAAATATGAGGTTCACAACAATCACCCACCTCGAACGCGAAGCACGGATCCAAACACGCCCTCACTCCAGGTAAACCACGGCACACCGCGAAAGCTGCAAAGATGACCCACATGGCACACAATTAGACCCAAAATCACACTCTACCGCTGTCCACACAATCCAGTCCAGAAAACAGTTAATTTTACCTGCGAGATGATCTCCGAAAAATCCAAAAAAAATAACCGCTGCGATCGTCGCGTCGAGTAGATGCGAATCGAGTACTCGCATATCCCGTTCCGACACCTGTAGGCCAAGATACAAATAAAACACTGTTGCGAGTCCAAAACTTCCACAATAAAAAATTTGTAGCTTTCAGTCCAGAAAAAGTGGAATGATACACCTTCGAAGCAATCTCCAAAAATTTCAGAAAAATCACGACGGCGTTTCTCGCGACGAGTAGATGTAAAACGAGTACTAACACTCCTCGTTCCGATGCTCGTGGGCCGAGAAAACCCACAATCACTCCAATACTGTCCAAAATCTCACCGCAGAAAAGCGGGTCACAAGATGGTCCGAAAGACCCAAGAAAAGCTCGGAATGGAGGGAAACTATAAATACAAGAATCGTAGCCCTACCTGTCATGAAAACGTAGGCGCAAGAATCACCCGAAAACTCCTTCGGGGTAGCCCAGGGGAGTCCGCAGACCAAAATGCGACGAAAAAGGCCACCAAGGAAGGAGCGTCGCAGTGCGCCGAATCGTAGTAGACGTAGAAGTAGCATCCTCCAAAAATTCTGGAACTCCTCCACAAGGTGTAGAACAAAAGGGTGAACAATTTCTCTGTAGAAAGCCCACTATGAAAAGGCCCAGCAAAACTAGAAAAAGCGAGTGAAGTGGACCTATTTATAGGCCCAGCCCAAAAGCCCATGCTTTTCGGATTCGGGCCCAACTTCCGGGCGCCCGAATCCAAAAAGCACACAAACACTGGATCCCAAGCTCCGTCCGACCAGCGCCCGAAACGCCCTGCACTTGACACGTGTCCCGAACAGGGAACAGCAAGTGCCGGGCCACTCGGGCGATGCCACGTGTCACGCGCCCGTCAACCCGGGTGGGTGACACCCGCGAATCGCAGGGCGCCATGTGGCCCGCCCGCGCGACCCGCCGACCGCCCACGTGCGCCTCGCCGGCCGCGCTGCCTGCCCCCCACGTGCGCACGCATCCCGAGGCGCGGGCGTGTGCCTCCGTGGATCGAGTCGCATGAGGCCGCCTATCACAGGCTGCCACGTGTCCCCGCGCCCGGTCTATGCACCCGCGCGGGGTTCCGTGGACCGCGCAATGTGCGCCGGCCAATCAGAGAACGCCACGTGTCCTCCGCCCGGTCCATGTGCCACCCCGCGCCTCTCCGTGGACCGCGCAGCGTGAACCGGCCAATGATAGGCCGCCACGTAGCTGTAGTGTCATGACACGCATTATGCCCTTGAATACCTTTCTTAATTTCGGGTTAATTGGGGAAAACTATTCACCGTGTTTTCTCCAATAGACCGGCCTGGACCACGGGTATTTTTCTAAGATAGGGCCCGGACACCGGAGAACGACAAAGCGATCGGATTCGAATTCCGATGTACGGATCTCCCAAATCGGGGCTTTTCGTGTTAATGGGTACTACCCAATAGGTTGAAACCGTTAAGGGTTCGATCCATCAGGATCAGTTGGGGTTTTCCCCGCTTATATATATATCCCACCTTAGGGTTTGTACGTACTGATAATTAATCTTCTTTACTCATTTGTTAGTAGAATAGTTTTAGACCGCCGCTTCCCAGTTAGGGTTTTCATCCCTCGACCTCCTCGTGGTGACGAAACCAGAGGAATCAATGGCTTATGCAGAGAGCGAACCGCGCGGAGCACCGCCGTCGGTTGGATCGCGTCGCCTTCTCCTTCCAACGAGGTTAGTCTACCTCGTTCCTTCCCGGTCCCGGATCTTTTCCGTTTTTCGGTTTCTTTTCGCTTTTGTTTACGTCGCTACGGCAACCTCACCGCCGCGCCGTGCGTTGCGGGCGAATGTCTGCGCAGTGCAGGGCCGCGCGCAGCCAACTCGGCCGCGCGGGGCCATGGCGCGCTGCGGGCGCATGCCGCGCAGCGCGGGGCCGCGCGCCGCCAGGGCTTGGACGCGCGGGACCCTGCAGCGCTGCGGGAGCATGCCCGCGCAGCGCGGGACCACGCGCAGCGCGGGGCCACGCGCAGCCAACCCGGCCAAGCGGGGCTGCGCCGTGCTGCGGGCGCATGCCGCGCAGCCAACTCGGCCAAGCGGGGCTGCGCCGTGCTGCGGGCGCATGCCGCGCAGCTCGGGGCCTCGCGCCGCTAGGGCTTGGCCGCGCGGGGCCTTGCAGCGCCGGGCCGCGCGCAGCCAACATGGCCGCGCGAGGCTGCGCCGCTCCCCGCCAGGGCTTGGCCGCTCGGGGCCCTACAGCGCTGCGGGCGCATGCCCGCGTAGCACGGGGCCGCGCGCAGCCAAACCTGCCGCGCGGGGCTGTGCCGCGCTGCGGGCGCAAGCCTCGCAGCGCGGGGCCGCGCGCCTCCAGGGCCTACAGCGCTGCGGGTGCATGCCCGCACAGCGCGGGGCCACGCGCAGCCAACCTGGCCACGCGGGGCAGCACTGCGCTGCGGGCGCATGCCCGCGCAGCGCGGGGCCAGGGCTCGGCCGCTTGGGGCCGCGCTGCGCTGCGGGCCCATGCCGCGCAGCACGGGGCCGCGCCGCGCTGCGGGCGCATGTCCGCGCGCGGGGCCACGCGCAGCCAACCCCTGCCGCGCGGGGCTGCGCCGCGCTGCGGGCGCATGCCGCGCAGCGCGGGGCCGCGCGCCGCCCCGGCTTGGCCGCGCGGGGCCTTGCCGCGCTGCGGGTGCTTGCCAGCGCGCAGTGCTAGGGCGCGATGTAAGCCTTGGAGGTAGTTTATCGCGCGGGACTAAGCAAGTACCACTGCACCTTGGTGTTCGTGCGCCGTGTCAGGCAGGAGGGGTCCGGCGTTATCCGGACGAGGGTCTGGTTTTGTGCCGCGGGGCACGGTTGGTTACTGACGTTTCTTTTTGGGGACTCTGTAGGTTCGGGAGTCGTTTCAGAGTGCGGATCGTTCGGGTGTTTCGGGCGACTGTTTTCGAGGTGGGTACCGTATCTTGGGAAGGGGTGGCCTTCAGACCTCCCCTACCCGTCTACTGTTTTACTGAAACTCTTATAAAAGAATCTGAGAATGTTGGTACTGGTTATCTATCACTTCAAGAGAAAATGTAAGGTTTTTCAACCCCTGGTCATTAAATGAGTCCTTATACTATATTGGTGCGACTGAGTGTCGCGGGAGGTGTACGGCACAGGTTTACGACGGTTATGCTCATGGAGCTTACACGCACACCAGCGGTTTGGCCACCGTGTCGGTTTACTTTTCCGGAGAAGTGGTCTGATTAGACCCGTGGACCCCACGCGACTATTTGCGTTGGGGTCCCCTTGCGGCTATTTATGGAACTATATTCTTACAGTGGGGGGTTATTGGCACGAGGTTTTGAGCGGGATGATTTCTTTTGCCTGAGGTCCTCGGACCGACATGGCGGTATTGTGCCGGGTTCTTTTGGTGAGATTCTTCGCGTAGCATGTTGGGGTTGTGGATGCTCAGGGTTACGGTTCGGTTTATTTATTTATTTCTTGGTTCTCATACTTTTCTAGCATCTATTACAGTTTTTCAGTGTTTTATTCTTTTGTCACTAATTCCCCACTTTGGTGACAGGTTCGGTTCGGGGTCAGGGACGACGGGGAGACCGCGCCATAAGGGAGTTTAGCCTCGTTTGGGGCTGGTGACTTTTTCTTACTTTTGTTCCCTTCATGGTTAGTTAGTTGTGTGTGTGCATTACGTTTTTGTGGATGTTGGACTGGAACCTTATTGTCTCGTGGATGTTTATTTTTGCTTATTAGTTATTGCTTCGGCCACCCCCTTCAAATTATGTGCAACTTTGCGAAAACGTTTTATTAAACCTTGGGGTGTCGTGTGGACACCGTCTCTTTTACCAAACAAGTGGATTTATCCTTTCAAAATAGTGGTGGCCGTTTTACTTGTAAAATAAGGTTACTTCTCTTCTTTGCCTGACTGCTTTTACTTACGTGGTTAAAGTGTAAGTTTGTGATCGCGACGCCGTGCATATACAAAGGAGACTCCGTTCGTGGGGTGAATGTGTATATGTGGTGGGTCTGGCACGTACCGGAGAGTAAAAAAAATAAATAAATAAAATAAAAAAAAAATAAAAATTTACGTACGTTTTCCGCTTATTTAACCTCCGGGGCGTGACAGTGGCACCCTGCCGGTCTACGGCCTCCCCCATGCACCCGAATCCACCGAAAACTTTCGGGAGTCCGTTTTTGGGCATCCGGACTCAGAAAAATACAAGCAAATAGCCGTTTTCAAACGTTTTTCCGCGCTGAATCCAAATCCGACCTCCATTCAGCCTGAAACCTCTTCTAAAAATTTGGCAAGGACAGCCGGAAGACAGGCTTGATCCAGGAACCTCACTGAGTCCATCTAACGCATCCATTTGATGCGTTACGGGCCCGACACACCAATAATAGGTGTTTCACATCGTGGATTCACGGGGAAAAGCTACATGGTGATTTGGGGCTCTACATCCTCCCCCACTAAAAAGAAGTTTCGTCCGCGAAACTAAGAAAATAAAACAAACGTACCTCAGCCAGAAGCCTCGAACAAGAAAGAATAGGTATCCCTCATCACCGTCTCTAGCTCCCAAGTGGCCTCACGCTCCTCGTGATTGCTCCACAAAATCTTCACATATGGTATCGCCCGGTTGCGTAATTCTCTCACCTCACGAGCCAAAATTCACAACGGGCGCTCCTCGTATCCAAGGTCCTCCCCGACCTCAAGTGGAGTGAAGTCAATCACGTGCGAAGGATCAAACACATACCAGCTCAAAGCAGAGACGTGGAATACATCATGAACTCCAGCAAGGCGCGGTGGTAGAGCAACTCGGTAAGCAACAGGGCCAACTCTCTCAAGTACCTCAAAGGGTCCAATAAAACGGGGACTGAGCTTCCCATGAACTCCAAATCTTCGGACCCCCTTCAAAGGCGAGACTTTCAAGAAGACATGATCACCAACCTGAAACTCTAAGTCTCGCCGTCGAGTATCAGCATAGCTCCTCTGTCGACTTTGGGCGGTCTCGAAATGTCGTCGTATCAATCTGACCTTTTCCTCTGCCTCCGACAGTAAATCAGGACCCAAAGTCTTCCTCTCACCCACGCCACTTCAATATAAGGGTGACCGACACTTGCGTTCATACAACGCTTCAAACGGAGCCATCTGAATGCTCGCTTGATAGCTGTTGTTGTACGCAAACTCAATGTAAGAAAATATACGGATATGCGCAGCGGAAGAAAGAAACGCAATTAAAATTTTTCTTAAACCAAAGATCACCTCATGTTTTGTTTTAGATCGTAAAAAGGTAATCTAATTGATCTTATCAATTAGGATTTAATTTTTACCTTGCGCGGGTCGAGATCACCGCGATGCCGACGATCGTTGGTAAAAATTGTTCGTCCTTGCTAACCGCGCACGCGCCCCGCCTCTACTAGCGTCCACACTAAATCACGCCCTTGATCGAAATAGTCGATCGCCTTTATTCATGATCCGATCACGAATTAACTTTTGCGTCGATGTAAGGAGGATGAATCAATCTTCTAATTGTGCTAGCAATCTTCCGAAGATCGAGAACGATGAATTAATTATGGAGGACTTGAGGAAGAGGGAGAGGATAGGCGGCTAGGGTTTTCTTATTCCCTTTTTTTTCTCTCTATTAAAATATGTCACATGTGACATATAATTATAATGAGAAAACCCTAATCCTAATTCTAATCCTAATCGAATCCTAATCCGATTGGATTATCCATTATCCTTAAGTTAGTTTCAATATGAATCGAATCCGAATCCTAATTCGATCCGTGTGTAACATTTACACATAAGTCCTCAAAATATTTACTAACGATTAGTAAATACACCATGCAACTTTTGCACTTAAATACCTCTAATTTATAATAATTGCAAATTAGTCCTTTTACTAATAAATTAGTAAACTTTAGTATTGTGATTATAATTAATCCATTCTATAAACTTCTTTATCATCTCCATAATATCGATCATGCGCGATTTCTTATGTGTGTGATCTTATAGGTTCAATTCTGTCTGGCAGTGAGATATGATGCGATCCCCATCGGCATCATCATCGAAACTCTTTTTGATGGATCAAACACTTTTGATTCTTCCTTCGTATAATAATTATTCGCCTATAATTATTCTTATTGGTTCCCACAATCCACCAGTGACGCCTAGCAGCATATAGTGGCAATCCAGTCAGAAGTGAATATTGACTGAACCTCTAGGTGCAGTTACCGTACAGTACAATCCTTCTATTGGATAGTCCCAACTGAGTGGAGGTCATGGAATACTCGTCAAACCCCATCACCCGTTATATGACAAATTTGATATGACAGAAGCTCATATGGTTACTCTTGGAAACACCTTTCCATAAACCATATTACCCCGGCCGAGGATTTCTGAGCTTTGCCTTACAAATAGCATAGGACTAATTATCTCTCTACCGAGAGCGATAGATCCCCTATAAACAAACACCCATTCCTAACATGAACCGACTGCAGCCAACATATACTACTAAGACCCATGACTAGGATCAGAGTTTATTGCATAGTCAAACTACAGTAGCCTCATATTGAATGGCCGTGGTGTCGCAGGTCTAAGGATCAGTTGTACCACTGCAACATCGAATCAGTTACTGACGAATGAGTAGACATCCATGTAACTATTCGTAATTGGTCACGCTCAGTGCCCTTGTTCTCTAACAACCACCTGCACGTTCGCTCCAGTGTCCCCACACTGATGACTTGAGACTCGTCATCCTAAAAGAGAGCGGCACATACATCAATCTTACCGGATCAATCATCGTCCCCATGATGATCCTCCGATTGAGAGCATTTATGACTTAATCACCAATAATATGTTTCTCAAATTCTTAACTGTTAAGAATATACATTATCATCTCATTAATTCAAAGGACGATTCATGGACACATTAAACATGAATGGCATAAAATGCCCAAATAATAATAAAGATCAAGTACAAATATGTCCCATATAAAAAAATGCGTCAGCCTGATAGGCTTTTGGGGCATACAACTAACAATCAACCAATCCCTATAGACCTTTATCCCTAGAATATAAGATGCTTTTCCAAGGTCTTTCATAGAAAACTCTTTGGATAACCATAACTTCACCGATGTTAACATAGGAATGTCATTCCCAATTAGGAGTATGTCATCCACGTACAATACGAGGAAGGTAACAGCACTCCCACTAACCTTTTTATACACACACGGCTCTTCCTCATTTCTGATGAAATCGAACGATTCGACTGCATCATTGAAACGAGTGTTCCAACTCCGAGAAGCTTGCTTCAACCCATAAATGGATCGTTGAAGCTTGCACACTTTATGACTTTTGTCTTTGGTAGTGAAACCCAAAGGCTGCTCCATATAGATTTCTTCTTCAAGATATCCATTCAGGAAAGCAGTTTTTACATCCATTTGCCAGATCTCGTAGTCATAATGTGCAGCAATAGCAAGCAGAGTTCTGATGGATTTAAGCATGGCTACAGGTGAAAAGGTATCCTGATAGTCAATGCCTTCGCGTTGACTATAACCTTTTGCTACCAGCCTAGCTTTATAGGTCTCTACCTTTCCATCAGAACCAATCTTTCTCTTGAAGATCCATTTGCATCCAACGGGTACAATACCCTCTGGTGGATCAACCAGAGTGCAAACATGATTGGAGTACATTGAGTCTATTTCAGACTTCATAGCTTCCAACCATTTATCAGAGTCGATGTCTGACATCGCCTCGCTATAAGTCTTAGGATCATCTCTATGATCCTTGTCTCCCACTAGGAACATTTCCTCCATGTCCTCTATAAATAATCTCATGTATCTATCAGGAGGATGAGAGATTCTACTAGACTTGCGAGGTGGCAGTGTAATCTCTGGTATCACAGAGTTATCAGGAAGGGCTCTTGGAATGCTTGATCATAAAGAGACTTTCTCCTCTAGTTCTATTTTTCTCCCACTGCCTCCTGCTAAAATAAATTTATTTTCAAGAAAGAAGGCATGACGGCTCACAATCACATTATGACTTTCTGGGAGAAAAAAAAATTCTATCCAAGTGATTCCTTGGGATAACCAATGAATCTTCCCTTGACTGATCTGCTTTCCAATTTGTCCGTCTTTAATTTCTTAATATAAGCCGGACACCCCCAAGTCTTAATGTGAGTAAAACTTGGGCTTCCTACCATGCCACATCTCATATGGTGTGGTGGGAACAGATTTGGAAGGTACTCTGTTCAAAATATAAATAGCCGTAAGAAGTGCATAACCCCAAAGTGACGTAGGTAAATATGTAAAACTCATCATAGATCGAACCATATCTAATAAAGTTCGATTCCTCCGTTCAGACACCCCATTCAATTCTGGTGTTCCAGGAGAAGTCCATTGAGAGACAATACACCATTGTTCTTGAGGTAGGTTAAGAAATCCGTGCTAAGGTATTCCCCTCCTCGATCGGATCGAAGAGCCTTAATCGGTTTTTCCATTTGCTTTTCTACTTCTTGTCTAAACTCTTTAAACTTTTCAAAGACTTCATACTTGTGTTTAATTAAATACACGTACCCATACCGTGAATAATCATCAGTAAAGGTAATAAAGTAGAGATAGCCGCCCCAAGCAGACACATCGAATGGGCCACATACATCAGTATGTATCAGGGCGAGTACTTCGGTAGCTCTCTGTCCTTGTCCAATAAAGGAAGACTTAGTCATTTTTCCTTGAATACATGATTCACAAGCTGGGTATGGTTCAGGGAGTAAGGATCCTAAGATACCATCCTTAGCTAGCTTGTTAACCCTATCTTCTCCAATGTGACCAAGCCTCAGATGCCACAAGTATGTTTTGTTTACCTCCTCTCTAGGTTTTTTAAAACCAATAGTATTCTCATTCATGCCATTGTCAACTGTATTCATACTAACATCCATATGTAAGTAATAGAGATTGTCTATTAAAGAACCACAACCTATCAAATTATTTCTCAAATAAATTGAACAAATGTTTGATTCAAAAATAAACTTATAACCATCCAATACCAAATGTGAAACAGAAATAAGGTTTCTAGTCGCACTAGGAACATAAAGACAATCTCTAAGTTCTAAAACTACTCCTGTCGGTAGACATAAAGGATAAGTCCCTACAGCAACAACAGCAACTCTTGCTCCGTTTCCAACGCGTAGGGTAAGCTCTCCATCCCTAAGTCGTCTACTTTTCTTTAGCGCCTGCATTGAAATACACAAATGCGAGGTGCATCCCGAGTCAATGACCCATGTAAAAGTAGAGCAAACCGATAAGCTAGTAGTTTCAATGATATGAATCTCGGACATACCTTCCAAAGTTTTATCCTTCACCTTGTCCTTCAGGCTAGCCAAATAGTCCGGGCAATTCCTCTTCCAGTGGCGATCCTTTTGACAGTGGAAGCAAGTTCCTTTGGTGGCCTTCTTTTTGGGATTTACCTTGACAGTGTCAGTCTTTGGCTTCTTTGCAGGCTTCTTCTTTCTCCATTTAGACTTTCTTTGGAGGAAGCCTGTTCAATAGCCAAAACTGAGCCCTTATTGACTTTTAGCATTCCTTCAGCCGTGACCAACATATTCAACAGCTCGACGAGAGTGCAAGAAGTAATTTTATTCATTTGAAAATTTAAAATAAACTGAGAAAATGAATCAGGTAATGATTGCAAGATCAAATCAATTTGAAGTTCTGCGTCCATAGTCATTCCGAGCTTCTCAAGCTCCTCAATGTCCTTATCATCGCCAAGCAATGATTATTGACTGAGTGACCATCAGACATCTTAGTCCTGAACAGTCGCCTTGACACCTCGTAACGAGCCGTTCGACTTTGCTCATCATACAACTCTTTAAGATGGAGCAAGATGTCAGCAGCACTCTCCATGTGCTCATGCTGGCGTTGCAACTCATTACTCATAGACGCAAGCATGTAGCATTTTACCTTCATATCATCATCAGTCCATTTATTTCTAGCATCTTCTGTTGAGCTGTTGGATTTTCGGGCACTGCTGGAGCCTCTATGTCCAACACATAGACTAATTTCTCAGAATTGAGAACAATTCTCAAATTCCTCAGCCAATCGGTGAAATTCGGTCCAGTTAAGCGATTAGTATCAAGTATTTTGACAAGTGGGTTAGAGGCGGCCATGTTCTGTAGATGGTTAAGATTCTAATTAGTTGTGTACTTAATCATAATCCATTTTGATTAGGGTCTTTAAATCTAAATGGTACCTCCCACTAATTTTAGCGAATCTCCACACTCCCCGAGTGGAGATAACGAAAACTTTACTAAAAGTTTCTAGTGGGAATTGCGGTCCCATTTGTTTGCACACTATCTCATCCTAACAGATTCTTGGCAATGAGTAAAGAAATGAGTGAACAACTCTTGTTCAATGCTTCTCAAGCAAATCGCAATTTCATCTTTGACCTCCAAATATATAGGCCTCATCCTAACAGATTCTTGGCCTTATCTTTTGGTTAAGTTAGACCCACCGTTCATCATGCAAATAAAAGTCATTGAATCCTCATCCTGACAGATTCTTGGATTCAACCCCTTTCTTACCACATAGCATCTCATGCCAATAGAATGGTTGCGGCTCCCTAATGCAACTGACCCCCGTGTCCGGGTGCATCAATCAACACTAAAGAGACGCCCACACCCTACAACGATGGAAGGCCAATAATGGGTTCATAACGCCATTAACTTAATATTTTATTTAGGGAGATTTGTTATCTCATCAGTTTTAATTATCTTATGCAACCATCGCATCATATGCACACATATATCACATATATATATAAAATAATAAATACCAGTGATGATCATGGATTTTAATTTGATTCGGGCCTGAGCCACTAGGCCGGAATCGGGTCAGAGGGTATAACACACAAAAACTTGCTCTGCATCTTGATCGGATTGGAGTAGATCAACTCTTGTCGGCTCCCTCGATCAATATTTGATCCAAACTTGATCTGCACCGCATCAACTCTTGAATGGAACAAATCGTCATGGAACTTGAACTACCCCTTTACCCTTTAATTTTGCAACAATTACAATACAACCATATATTAATGAGACATGCAGGTCTCCAAATTACATAATATAATTGGTGCACGCAGGCACCCAAAATAAATCTAACACTGGTCTTATTAATTACACCAATTCACATCATCACATGATACATTTACATCACAGGTTGCTATCCATGATCATCACCTTATACACTCACAGCATATAATATAAAATAAAATTCTCTAATTCGATTTCTAATTAATTGGGTTTCGCATTAATAATTGCGATTTTTTCACAAGCAACCACATGCCGCGCATGACTACATCATGTAAATGCTTCAACACATTTGCGGCAAAGCACGTGCAATGAAAACATGAACTGTCAATTTGGTTTGCATCCACTATCCGCATGCATGGCAATGCTAATTAGAGAGCTTGCATGCATGTTCATCAATGACGCGTGACGTCTGGCAATGCTAATTAATTAGAGCATGCTGCATGTCGTGTCGTACTCATGCTAAATTAATTAAGCCAGCACCTTGACCGCATCATGTCTGACCGTATTTCCGCATGCTAATTATTGAGCTGCGTGCATATCATGACCTCCATCGCAAGACCTTTGACACAATGCTGTTCCGGGTCACGTAGTGAATCGTGCCGCAATTTTTAATTAATGTTTACAAAACAATCAAAACTAATATCTCAAAAACATCTTCTTGTTGATTTTGATCGTTCCGAAAACCCAATCAACATCGAAAAAGAGATTAGTCTAAAACCACGATGAGGGTGGCCTCCGATACGCACGATAGAAAATATACGATACTGCGCAGCGAAGAAAGAACGCAATTAAAATTTTTTCTTAACCACAGATCACCTCATGTTGTTGTTTTAGAGATCGTAAAAGGTATCTAAGTGATCTTATCATTAGAATTTAATTTTTACTTGCCGCGGTCGAGAGCACCGCGATGCGACGATCGTTGGTCAAAAATTGTTCGTCCGTGCTGAGCCGCGCACAATGCGCCCGGCCTCTATACCGCGTCCACACTGAATCACGCCCTTGATCGAAATAGTCACCGCCTTGATTCGCGA
>CM055069.1:7383444-7487332 GCA_029204045.2 Tillandsia leiboldiana | reverse complement strand
GTAATCTAATTGATCTTATCAATTATGATTTAATTTTTACCTTGCGCGGGTCCGAGATCACCGCGATGCCGACGATCGTGTAAAAATGGTTTCGTCCTTGCTAACCGCGCACGCGCTCCACGCCTCTACTAGCGTCCACACTAAATCACGCCCTTGACGAAATAGTCATCGCCTTTATTCATGATCCTGATCACCAATTAACTTTTGCGTCGATGTGGAGGATGAAATCAAATCTTCTAATTGTGCTAGCAATCTTTTTCTAAGAATCGATAAAATGACTTAATATGAGGACTTATGAGGAATCGGGAGATGATGGCGGCTAGGGTTTTCTTATTCCCTGTTTTTTTCTCTCTATTAAATATGTCACATGTGACATATAATCTAATGAGAAAACCCTAATCCTAAGTCTAATCCGAATCGATCCTAATCCGATTGGATTATCCATTATCCTTAAGTTAGTTTCAATAGTGAATCGAATCCGAATCCTATTCGATCCGTGTGTACATTTACACATCAGTCCTCAAAGAGATTTACTAACGATTATAAATACACCATGCACTTTTGCACTTCAATACCTCTAATTTATAATAATTGCAAATTAGTCCTTTTACTAATAAATTAGTAAACTTTTAGTATTGTGTTATATTATCCATTCTATAAACTTTTTATCATCTCCATAATATCGATCATGCGCGATTTCTTATGTGTGGATCTTATAGGTTCAATTCTGTCTGGCAGTGAGATTGATGCATCCCCATCGGCATCATCATCGAAACTCTTTTTGCTGGATCAAACACTTTTGATTCTTCCTTCGTATAATATTATTCGCCTATATTTTCTTATTGGTTCCCACAATCCACCAGTGACCGCCTACAGCATATATGGTGGCAATCCAGTCATAAGTGAATATGACTGAACCTCTAGGTGCAGTTACCGTCAGTAATCCTTCTATTGGATAGTCCCAACTGAGTGAGGTCATGGAATACTCGTCAAACCCATCACCCGTTATATGACAATTTTGATATGACAGAAGCTCATATGGTTACTCTTGGAAACACCTTTCCCATAAACCATATTACCCCGGCCGAGATTTCTGACTTTGCCTTAAAATAGCATAGGACTAATTATCTCTCTACCGAGAAGCGATAGATCCCCTATAAACAAACACCCCATTCCTAACATGAACCGCTGCAGCCAACATATACTACGAAACCCTGACTAGATCAGAGTTTATTGCATAGTCAATACAGTAGCCTCATATGAATGGCCGTGGTGTCGCAGGTCTAAGGATCAGTTGTACACTGCAACATCGAATCAGTACTGAAATGAGTAGACAATCCATGTAACTATCGAATGGTCACGCTCAGTGCCCTTGTTCTCTAACAAACCACCTGCACGTTCGCTCCAGTGTCCCCACACTGATGACTTGAGACTCGTCATCCTAAAGAGAGCGCACATACATCATCTTACCGGATCAATCATCGTCCCCATGATGATCCTCCGATTGAGACATTTGACTTAATCACCAATAAGATGTTTCTCAAATTCTTAACTGTTAAGAATATACATTATCATCTCATTAATTCAAAGGACGATTCATGGACACATTAAACATGAATGGCATAAATGCCCAATAATAATAAAGACAGATACAATATGTCCCATATAAAAAATGCGTCAGCCTGATAGGCTTTTGGGCATACAAACTAACAATCAACCAATCCCTATAGACCTTTATCCCTAGAATATAAGATGCTTTTCAAGGTCTTTCATAGAAACTCTTTGATAACCTAACTTCACCGATGTAACATAGGAATGTCATTCCCGTAGGAGTATGTCATCCACGTACAATACGAGGAAGGTAACAGCACTCCCACTAACCTTTTTATACACCACGGCTCTTCCTCATTCTGAGTGAATCGAACGTTCGACTGCATCATTTAAACGAGTGTTCCAACTCCGAGAAGCTTGCTTCAAACCCATAAATGGATCGTTGAAGCTTGCACACTTTAATGACTTTTGTCTTTGGTAGTGAAACCCAAAGGCTGCGCCATATAGATTTCTTCTTCAAGATATCCATTCAGGAAAGCATTGTTACATCCATTGCCAGATCTCGTAGTCATAATGTGCAGCAATAGCAAGCAGAGTTCTGATGGATTTAAGCATGGCTACAGTGAAAAGGTTATCCTGAGAGTCAATGCCTTCGCGTTGACTAAACCTTTTTGCTACCAGCCTACTTTATAGGTCTCTACCTTTCCATCAGAACCAATCTTTCTCTTGAAGATCCATTTGCATCCAACGGGTACAATACCCTCTGGTGGATCAACCAGAGTGCAAACATGATTGGAGTACATTTGAGTCTATTTCAGACTTCATAGCTTCCAACCAGTTATCAGAGTCATTCTGACATCGCCTCGCTATAAGTCTTAGGATCATCTCTAGATCCTTGTCTCCCACTAGGAACATTTCCTCCATGTCCTCTATAAATAATCTCATGTATCTATCAGGAGGATAGAGATTCTACTAGACTTGCGAGGTGGCAGTGTAATCTCTGGTATCACAGAGTTATCAGGAAGGCTCTTGGAATGCTTGATCAAAGAGACGTTTCTCTCTAGTTCTATTTTTCTCCCACTGCCTCCTGCTAAATAAATTTATTTTCAAGAAAGAAGGCATGACGGCTCACAATCACATTATGACTTTCTGGGAGAAAAAAAAATTCTATCCAAGTGATTCCTTGGGATAACCAAGGAGTCTCCCTTGACTGATCTGCTTTCCAATTGTTCCGTCTTAATTTCTTAATATAAGCCGGACACCCCAAGTCTTAATGGTAGGTAAAACTTGGGCTTCCTACCATGCCACATCTCATTGGTGTGGTGGGAACAGATTTGGAAGGTACTCTGTTCAAAATATAAATAGCCTTAAGAAGTGCATAACCCCAAAGTGACGTAGGTAAATATGTAAAACTCATCATAGATCGAACCATATCTAATAAAGTTCAGATTCCTCCGTTCAGACACCCCATTCAATTCTGGTGTTCCAGGAGAAGTCCATTGAGAGACAATACACCATTGTTCTTGAGGTAGGTTAAGAAAATCCGTGCTAAGGTATTCCCCTCCTCGATCGATCGAAGAGCCTTAATCGGTTTTTCCATTTGCTTGTCTACTTCTTGTCTAAAATCTTAAACTTTTCAAAGACTTCATACTGTGTTTAATTAAATACACGTACCCATACCGTGAATAATCATCAGTAAAGGTAATAAAGTAGAGATAGCCCGCCCCAAGCAGACACATCGAATGGGCCACATACATCAGTATGTATCAGGGCGAGTACTTCGGTAGCTCTCTGTCCTTGTCCAATAAAGGAAGACTTAGTCATTTTTCCTTGAATACATGATTCACCAAGCTGGGTATGGTTCAGGGAGTAAGGATCCTAAGATACCATCCTTAGCTAGCTGTGTTAACCCTATCTTCTCCAATGTGACCAAGCCTCAGATGCCACAAGTATGTTTTGTTTACCTCCTCTCTAGGTTTTTTAAAACCAATAGTATTCTCATTCATGCCATTGTCAACTGTATTCATACTAACATCCATATGTAAGTAATAGAGATTGTCTATTAAAGAACCACAACCTATCAAATTATTTCTCAAATAAATTGAACAAATGTTTGATTCAAAAATAAACTTATAACCATCCAATACCAATGTGAAACAGAAATAAGGTTTCTAGTCGCACTAGGAACATAAAGACAATCTCTAAGTTCTAAAACTACTCCTGTCGGTAGACATAAAGGATAAGTCCCTACAAGCAACAACAGCAACTCTTGCTCCGTTTCCAACGCGTAGGGTAAGCTCTCCATCCCTAAGTCGTCTACTTTTCTTTAGCGCCTGCATTGAAATACACAAATGCGAGGTGCATCCCGAGTCAATGACCCATGTAAAAGTAGAGCAAACCGATAAGCTAGTAGTTTCAATGATATGAATCTCGGACATACCTTCCAAAGTTTTATCCTTCACCTTGTCCTTCAGGCTAGCCAAATAGTCCGGGCAATTCCTCTTCCAGTGGCGATCCTTTTGACAGTGGAAGCAAGTTCCTTTGGTGGCCTTCTTTTTGGGATTTACCTTGACAGTGTCAGTCTTTGGCTTCTTTGCAGGCTTCTTCTTTCTCCATTTAGACTTTCTTTTGGAGGAAGCCTGTTCAATAGCCAAAACTGAGCCCTTATTGACTTTTAGCATTCCTTCAGCCGTGACCAACATATTCAACAGCTCGACGAGAGTGCAAGAAGTAATTTTATTCATTTGAAAATTTAAAATAAACTGAGAAAATGAATCAGGTAATGATTGCAAGATCAAATCAATTTGAAGTTCTGCGTCCATAGTCATTCCGAGCTTCTCAAGCTCCTCAATGTCCTTAATCATCGCCAAGCAATGATTATTGACTGAGTGACCATCAGACATCTTAGTCCTGAACAGTCGCCTTGACACCTCGTAACGAGCCGTTCGACTTTGCTCATCATACAACTCTTTAAGATGGAGCAAGATGTCAGCAGCACTCTCCATGTGCTCATGCTGGCGTTGCAACTCATTACTCATAGACGCAAGCATGTAGCATTTTACCTTCATATCATCATCAGTCCATTTATTTCTAGCATCTTTCTGTTGAGCTGTTGGATTTTCGGGCACTGCTGGAGCCTCTATGTCCAACACATAGACTAATTTCTCAGAATTGAGAACAATTCTCAAATTCCTCAGCCAATCGGTGAAATTCGGTCCAGTTAAGCGATTAGTATCAAGTATTTTGACAAGTGGGTTAGAGGCGGCCATGTTCTGTAGATGGTTAAGATTCTAATTAGTTGTGTACTTAATCATAATCCATTTTGATTAGGGTCTTTAAATCTAAATGGTACCTCCCACTAATTTTAGCGAATCTCCACACTCCCCGAGTGGAGATAACGAAAACTTTACTAAAAGTTTCTAGTGGGAATTGCGGTCCCATTTGTTTGCACACTATCTCATCCTAACAGATTCTTGGCAATGAGTAAAGAAATGAGTGAACAACTCTTGTTCAATGCTTCTCAAGCAAATCGCAATTTCATCTTTGACCTCCAAATATATAGGCCTCATCCTAACAGATTCTTGGCCTTATCTTTTGGTTAAGTTAGACCCACCGTTCATCATGCAAATAAAAGTCATTGAATCCTCATCCTGACAGATTCTTGGATTCAACCCCTTTCTTACCACATAGCATCTCATGCCAATAGAATGGTTGCGGCTCCCTAATGCAACTGACCCCCGTGTCCGGGTGCATCAATCAACACTAAAGAGACGCCCACACCCTACAACGATGGAAGGCCAATAATGGGTTCATAACGCCATTAACTTAATATTTTATTTAGGGAGATTTGTTATCTCATCAGTTTTAATTATCTTATGCAAACCATCGCATCATATGCACACATATATCACATATATATATAAAATAATAAATACCAGTGATGATCATGGATTTTAATTTGATTCGGGCCTGAGCCACTAGGCCGGAATCGGGTCAGAGGGTATAACACACAAAAACTTGCTCTGCATCTTGATCGGATTGGAGTAGATCAACTCTTGTCGGCTCCCTCGATCAATATTTGATCCAAACTTGATCTGCACCGCATCAACTCTTGAATGGAACAAATCGTCATGGAACTTGAACTACCCCTTTACCCTTTAATTTTGCAACAATTACAATACAACCCATAATATTAATGAGACATGCAGGTCTCCAAATTACATAATATAATTGGTGCACGCAGGCACCCAAAATAAATCTAACACTGGGTCTTTATTAAATTACACCAATTCACATCATCACATGATACATTTACATCACAAGGTTGCTATCCATGATCATCACCTTATACACATCACAGGCATATAATATAAAATAAAATTCTCTAATTCGATTTCTAATTAATTGGGTTTCGCATTAATTTTAAATTGCGATTTTTCACAAAGCAACCACATGGCGCGCATGACTACATCATGTAAATGCATTCAAAACACATTGCGGCAAGCACGTGCAATGAAAACCATGAACTAATCAATTAGTGTTGCTATACACTAATCCGTCATGCATGGCAATGCTAATTAATTAGAGCTTGCATGCATGTCATCAATATGACCGTACGTCATGGCAATGCTAATTAATTAGAGCATGCATGCATGTCATGGTCGTACGCATGCTAATTAATTAGAGCATGCACCTTGACCGCATGCATGTCATGACCGTATGTCGCATGCTAATTAATTAGAGCATGCGTGCATATCATGACCATACATCGCAAGCACCTTGACCACATGCGAGTGCCGTGTCATTAGTGAATCGTGCGCTAATTTTAATTAATGTTACAAAACAATCAAAATAATATACTCAAAAACAATCTTCATTGTTTTGATTTTGATCGTTCCAGAAAACCCAATCAACATCGAAAAAGAGATTAGATCTAAAACAAACGATGAGGGTGGCTCCGATACCACTATAAGAAAATATACGGATATGCGCAGCGGAAGAAAGAAACGCAATTAAAATTTTTCTTAAACCAAAGATCACCTCATGTTTTGTTTTAGATCGTAAAAAGGTAATCTAATTGATCTTATCAATTAGGATTTAATTTTTACCTTGCGCGGGTCGAGATCACCGCGATGCCGACGATCGTTGGTAAAAATTGTTCGTCCTTGCTAGCCGCGCACACGCCCGGCCTCTACTCGCGTCCACACTGAATCACGCCCTTGATCGAAATAGTCGATCGCCTTGATTCGCGATCCGATCACGAATTAACTTTTGCGTCGATGTAAGGAGGATGAATCAATCTTCTAATTGTGCTAGCAATCTTCCGAAGATCGAGAACGATGAATTAATTATGGAGGACTTGAGGAAGAGGGAGAGGATAGGCGGCTAGGGTTTTCTTATTCCTTTTTTTTTTTCTCTCTATTAAAATATGTCACATGTGACATATATTTATAATGAGAAAACCCTAATCCTAATTCTAATCCTAATCGAATCCAAATCCGATTGGATTATCCATTATCCTTAAGTTAGTTTCAATATGAATCGAATCCGAATCCTAATTCGATTCGTGTGTAACATTTACACATAAGTCCTCAAAATATTTACTAACGATTAGTAAATACACCATGCAACTTTTGCACTTAAATACCTCTAATTTATAATAATTGCAAATTAGTCCTTTTACTAATAAATTAGTAAACTTTAGTATTGTGATTATAATTAATCCATTCTATAAACTTCTTTATCATCTCCATAATATTGATCATACGCGATTTCTTATGTGTGTGACCTTATAGGTTCAATTCTGTCTGGTAGTGAGATATGATGCGATCCCCATCGGCATCATCATCGAAACTCTTTTTGATGGATCAAACATTTTTGATTCTTCCTTCGTATAATAATTATTTGCCTATAATTATTCTTATTGGTTCCCACAATCCACCAGTGACGCCTAGCAGCATATAGTCGCAATCCAGTCAGAAGTGAATATTGGACTGAACCTCTAGGTGCAGTTACCGTATAATACAATCCTTCTATTGGATAATCCCAACTGAGTGGAGGTCATGGAATACTCGTCAAACCCCATCACCCGTTATATGACAAATTTGATAGGACAGAAGCTCATATGGTTACTCTTGGAAACACCTTTCCATAAACCATATTACCCCGGCCGAGGATTTCTAAGCTTTGCCTTACAAATAGCATAGGACTAATTATCTCTCTACCGAGAGCGATAGATCCCCTGTAAACAAACACCCATTCCTAATATGAACCGACTGCAGCCAACATATACTACTAAGACCCATGACTAGGATCAGAGTTTATTGCATAGTCAAACTATAGTAGCCTCATATTGAATGGCCGTGGTGTCGCAGGTCTAAGGATCAGTTGTACCACTACAACATCGAATCAGTTACTGACGAATGAGTAGACATCCATGTAACTATTCGTAATTGGTCACGCTCAGTGCCCTTGTTCTCTAACAACCACCTGCACGTTCGCTCCAGTGTCCCCACACTGATGACTTGAGACTCGTCATCCTAAAAGAGAGCGGCACATACATCACTCTTACCGGATCAATCATCGTCCCCATGATGATCATCCGATTGAGAGCATTTATGACTTAATCACCAATAATATGTTTCTCAAATTCTTAACTGTTAAGAATATACATTATCATCTCATTAATTCAAAGGACGATTCATGGACACATTAAACATGAATGGCATAAAATGCCCAAATAATAATAAAGATCAAGTACAAATATGTCCCATATAAAAAATTGCGTCAGCCTGATAGGCTTTTGGGGCATACAACTAACACTCAACCAATCCTAAGTGTCGGTACCACCCTCCTCCAAAATCCAGGACGCACGCTCTCAACATGTCCTCGAGGGTCTATATGGTGCGCTCAGACTGTCTATCGGTCTGTGGGTGGAATGCTGTGCTAAATCGGAGCTGCGTCCCCAAAGCTGTCTGTAGACTCCTCCAGAAATGCGAGACAAACCTCGGGTCTCTATCTGATACAATCGAGGCGGGTACGCCATGCAACCTCACCACCTCAGCTAGGTACAACTTGTTACGGTTTTTTGTATTGGTATATTTCGTGAGTTGAGTTGGAGTCTTGAAGTGATCAAATTGTCAATCAGCATTCGAAGACTCAGAGAAGATTCAACATGAGCTCAAGTTGACATTCTGGTATGATTAATTTAATCATGGTGATTCAAGTATATTTTCAATCTTTGGAATCAGGAATTTATTGAAACCTGGTTTAGACGTGGTTTTGGGAACTTGGTTTTTAACTCACAACTTATTTTAAGTTTGGATTCCGGTACATGGTTTGTTTTTGATAAAGTTTATCTTGGAAAAATCAGTTTTTATATTGAGTACCGGAACCCCACTTTGAGTTCCTCAAACCCAACACAGGATTTTTTGGAATTTTCATTGAGTACCGGAACCCATCTTGGAGTACCAGAACACAATAGAAAATCTGTGTTTTGTGTCATTGAGTACCGGAACCCAACTTTGAGTACCGGTACGCAATGTCAGGTTATGGAAATAATGATAAACCGACTCTAATTAAATTCCAAAGGTTATAAATAGGTACTTAGGGTTTCTCAAGAACGTGGACCAATTCAGAAACACTTGAGAGCAACCCCAGAGGCTAGGTTTTTATCGTTCTTCTCTTTAGCCTCTTTTAGGTTAATTAAACGGTTCTTCCAAGACATGCTTTTGTCGAATTGATCTAAACTTTGCTTAGAAATTTCTCCCATGGATCTTTATTGATAATCTAAGCAAAGGATCACCATCGAAGCCTATATTTTCATATCGGCTGAATTTGCGTCGTGGATTCGACGTAGCATCGTGGGTTCGATGTGTTGAAGGCGTTTCGTGGATTCGAAACGTGTGCTCGTGGATTCGAGTGGTGCTCGTGGATTCGAGTGGCGTTCGTGGATTCGAACGTGTGCAGTGGACGTGCAATTGGTGAGCGCAAGATCCGAAGAAGCTGAAGGAGGGGTTTTGAGTCCGTGGACTTATTATTCTTCTTTTCTTAGTGGATTGTTATTGCGTGTTGGTCCCGTGGTTTTTCTCCTGGATTGGAGTTTCCACGTAAATCTCGGTGTGCTACTTTTATTTTCCGCATTGGTTTTTATTTTGTACTGAGATTGGTATTTTATTTGTTACACCTATTCACCCCCCCTCTAGTTGTTTGATAGAACCTATTTAGATCCTTGTGGATCCTTAAAACCTACAATTGGTATCAGAGCGGGTTTTAGGTTTTTCTATCATGTCGGGTGAAGGTGGTAATATTAATAGACCTCCTCTTTTTCACGGGACCAATTATGCCTATTGGAAAGTGCGGATGAGAGCTTTTCTCAACGCAATTGATGAGCGGGTATGGCAAACCGTGGAATACGGTTGGGTGCATCCAATTGAGGAAGTAGGAAATTCTACTACCCCAAAACCTCGCTCTAGATGGTCCAGAGAGGAGATCGAAAAATCTTCTTACAACGGGAAAGGTATGAACGCTTTATTTATTCTCTTTCCTCGATTGAGTTTACACGTATTTCTGCATGTGAAACTGCAAAGGAGATTTGGGATATTCTTCAAATTACACATAAGGGTGTCTAGTAAAAATTCAAAAGCTCCAGATGCTTACAAGTCAATTTGACTCTATTCATATGGATGAGCATGAATTGTTTACTGATTATTATACCAGACTTCAAGATATAATAAATACATGTGCTAATTTAGGAGAAAAGATCCCAGAATCGAAAGTTGTAAGAAAGGTTCTTCGGACTTTTTCGGAACGGTTTAGGGCAAAGGTTGCCGCCATTGAAACCGTCAGTCATCCGGATGACATGAGAATAGAGAAATTAGTAGGTGCTCTACAAACTTATGAGATGACTTTTCCTACTAATAAATTTTCTTCCAGGTCTTCTTCTAAGCATACAGATATTGCATTCAAATCAACAAAGGAAGGAGATAGCGACTCAAACTCCGACGATGAAATTTCGTTTGCCGATTTTGAAGAACAACTCGCGCGGATCACGAAGAAATTTCGTCGAAATTTTCGGAAGAATCGAACCGATAGATCTTCATCCTCGAAACCATCTAAAGGATCATCGGGTTCTAAATCCTCTAAACTCAAAAGTTTTGCAAAACCTTCTAAAGAAAAAGAAAAAGATGAATTCGAAGGGGAAATCCAATGCTATAGATGCAGGCTACGGCCATATTTCAATGGATTGTCCTTCTAAGAAATCATATAAAAAGAAGGCAACTACTTGGGACGATTTTACTTCCGATGAATCGGCCTCAAGTAAAGAGGAAAAGGATAAAGTTGTTGCTTTTCATGCTTCTCAAATTCCCTCCTCTAATTTTTGCTTGTCATCTTTAATTACTGACTCTACTTCTTTGATTTTGCATGAAACATCGACATCCGACGGAGAATCGTCAATTGAGGGGCAGTCGGACGAAGAAGAACTCGTTGAGGCATATCAACAACTTCTTACGGAATCAAAGAAGATGGCCAAGCATATCAAGAAGTTGAGGAAGCAACGACTTGAGGTTCAGGACGAGAACCGTGCTTTAAAGATCAAACTTCATGATCTCGAGGAGGAACGAGAACTTTTATTGGATAATGATAAAATCCTCCAAGAAAAGCTAAACCAATCGGAAACGATCATTAATTCCCATATGGACAAGATTGGTTTTCTTGAAAAGCAGTTTGAGGAAATTCATGTCACCAACCAAGCTTTGACCAAGCAAGTTCATCAACTCAAATCCGACATACAAAAGCTTTCAACCGGTTCCAAGAAACTTGACGGTATGTCCGGATTAGGTTAAACAAGCAAAGTTGGTTTGGGATTCAAAAAGAACCAAACTGTGAAGGCTTCAAGTTCCACAACTAAATTGAAAGGAAGAACTTGTCACCAATGTGGAATTGAAGGACACTTAATGAAGACGTGCCCGAAAAAGAGAAAGAAAAATTCTTCGGCATCTTCATCTACGGAGCGGACTCTACGGATTCAAAAGCCACAACAATTCAATGGAGTTCCCTCAATCCACCAAAGGTCCGAGCCACAACATCGTTTTTTCAAGAGGACACTTGCAACATGGGAACCTATGGTGGATCAACAGTCAAAGCGGACAACCCCCGGCCACAACGAATCAAGACACCCAAAATCCGACGATTTTGGATTCGGAAAGGTGATATCTTTCCGTCTTAAGTTCTAAATAGCTTTTGACTGTATGTAATGCTTTGATCGGTTTTCTCTTCATATTTTTCTTGATCTTTGCATTACATGATTTCAATGCTTTTCGTTTTTATTTATGTTTTGTTTTCAAACAAAAGGGTTTTAACGAACGAGTGCATTGAATACAAAAAGGGTTTACTTTCATTCACTCCTAATTAATTTCATATTAATTATCAACTTTACTCCATAATCATAATCTTTGAAGATATTCCATTATAGGAGTTTTTGATAGTTATATTCATCAAATTTTAGTAATCATGAGTGATCATTGAATACAAAAAGGGTTTACTTTCATTCACTCCTAATTAATTTCATATTAATTATCAACTTTACTCCATAATCATAATCTTTGAAAAATTCCATTATAGGAGTTTTTGATAGTTATATTCATCAAATTTTAGTAATCATGAGTGATCTTAAGGTGCTTAACCTATCTCGGTTTTGTGAATTCATTGTGATAAACATGAGACAACCAATAGACTAAAATTTGGGATTTAATTCTTTCACATAAGAGATTGCATTTTTTCAAGGGTAAATGAATGAGTTGTAAAAGATGTGGAAAGAGTTACATCCGAAAGGAGTGTGAAAACTACCACCACATGTTGGAAAGAGCTGCCACCCCGGTCGTCCGGTTAGTGTGTGAAGCTACCACATGTTATGGATGCGTGATAAAATTTTTGGTAAATTTTTTAGTTGAAGCATTCGGAGATTAATATTCAAATATTTTGAACAATCTCCTGGTTGGTATAAGGTGGGATAGTTGAAAGATGCTCAAAGAGCCACCATTAGGAATTTTAGTGCTTATCTCAAATTTGAAAGGGTAGAAATCAAATTGATGTCATTTGGAAATCTCTGTAAGTCATCTTTGTAAATCCGTTACATCTTGATAGAGTTTGGATCTCTAGATTACTTTTGATGACTTGTGTTTGATTTATATAATATGAAAAACGGTTTATAATGTTTTATCTTTGTTTTTCATGATTTCGGAGTAAATTTTTTTAATTTTTGTAAAATTAATTGGGTTGAATGACATCTGCATGATCTCACAATTTTCAAGCACTTAAAAATGTTTTTCTTGATGTTAAACAAATTTATATTTGAAAAGATTTCAAAATTTGAATTTATTTCAAGAATTTTTGAGGTTTTTGCTATGGAGTATCGGTACTCATCCTTCAATACCGGAATAAAAATTCCGGATCAGAAAATTCAATCCGGATCTCGAACTGAATTTTTTCAGATTTTTCATTCGGTACCGGTACTCTCTTTTTCGTACCGGAACTAAATACTCGGATCCGGATCAGCCCTGTTCAATCCGGAACCCGAACGGGAGTTTTACAGATTTTGTATACCGGTACGTGCCTTCGAGTACCGGTACGCGATCTGCGGATTTCTTAAATACCGGAACTGAGGTGTTTTAATTCACTCCTCTTCTTGCAAAAACACTCCCTCTCTCTCTCTAAATGATTTCTAAGGTGTTTTTCTTCAAGTTCAAGGGATTTCTTGCTTTGATTTGTAAGATCTTTCATCAATCTTGCTCTTTTTGTTTCAAAACCCTAGTTTTTAGGTTTTGATGATTTGTTTTGGGATTTTTGAGTTGATCTTTACTCCTGATGAAATCTCCTGCATATATCACCTTATTTTCTTGATTAGAACATAAATGATTGCTTTCTATGTAATTAGATTCATATTTCCATGCTTATTTTGCTTGAATCTATCATTTACACATGTTCTTGACATCAAGAAATTTGAAAATTAGGGCTTTCGTGTAAATTGATTTTGAATGTTAAATCATCAAATGTCACATGTTTAGAATGTTTTTTAAACATGTTTAAGCCTTCATATTCGATCAAATCATAGTGCATTATGTTCCTTGCAGGATAATGGCATTCTCTTGGCTTCTTGCACTTGTGATTTTGATGGCCACCGGAAGTGGATGTGGTCGTGGACATGGAAAGAAGAAAGCTACAAAACGATCACGTGATGAAAGATCGACAAGCTCTGAATCTGAACACTCATCGGATTATGAGGAAGAATCTGTAAAAGGAAAGGGAAAAGCACCAATGACTTCAAGGAAAAAGAAAGGTGCGGATTCTCCTCCGCGAAGAAGTACCGTTGGACCTGTAATACGCGAGCGCTCTCAATCTGAACGGTGATAAAAAATTGGTGAAGGTGAACAACACATTAGTGCAAAGCGCCGTGCAATATTTGAGAATAGAACATGCATTGGAGAGCGACATGTCAACTTCAACGAGTTGTGTCGAAAAGTTCCAAACTTTGTAAGGCTACAAGAACGGATTCAAATTGAGCCACTTGGTAGAGTTCCACCAAAGATGGGTTTTTGTGTGGAGTTACTCAGGGAGTTCTACATGAGAGCTGTTACACTTCATGAAGACCATGACACTGGGACATTCATCTTTGAAACGACAGTTAGAGGTGTCAAGTTCGATATTACTCCTGTAGTAATTGGTGCGAACCTTGGATTAGCTGTCGATACATTTGGTCTACACTATACTCAGGGTGACTTCCAATATGAAACTCATTGGGATATTGTTGTGAATGCTATCTGCAAGTCAGGAACACATACAAACAGGTGTATGTTGAGTCAAAGGATCTAAAGCCAGAGTATCATATTCTGTCTTTAATTATTTGTTACAACCTATTGCCTACACTGGGGACTAAAAGGATTCGATGGGATCATCTTCTTCTTCTCTATTTCCTTGGTCACCCAGAGAGTGCACATGGAATTAATGTCAATATTCCATTCCTTATTTGGCAACAAATGGTGCATGTTATTGAAGGATTAAGTCGCTGTGAACTTCTTCCATACCCAATCTTGATAACTCGCATTTTGGAAGATCACGGAGTTGATATTTCTTGTGTCAAATATGACTATGGCTTGGGCGCAATTGATGGAATTACCTTGGCGAAGTCGATTAGCACTCTAAAGACATTTGGGCATGCGAAAGGTTATGCAAGTAAAGCAACTCCAAGTGCACCGCCTCGTCAAGTAGAACATCAAGACTCTTCTGGATCAGATGAGGTAGTAACACTACAATAATTGCATCGAGATGTTCGCTCACTAAAGAAAAGAATGGAACAAGGCTTTAAGAAGCTTGAGGACGGATTAAAGAAGATTTTTGATATCCTCGGCTGCAAGCATGATGATATAGTTCCTAGAGCGACGGGGCCAAGTACTTCTCATGGATCTACTTCACATGATGACGATGATAATGACGGCCATGACGATGAGTGACTCTTTTCTTTTCTTGTTCTTGCTTTCCATTTCCGTTTAGTTTATTGTTGAACAAGGACTCTAATGGTCATGTAACTATGAACTGGTGTTTTTAGTGCTTTCTTTTTGTCTCGTATTCTCATTGATTGACAATTTGTGACAAAAAGGGGGAGAACAGAAATGATGAGAGGAGATGATCAAGATAGGGGGAGATGAGGAAAAGATGAGGAAAAGAGCCGAAAAACAAAAAGAACCAAAAGGACACGAATCAAATATAGGATTTACATTTAATTTCTAACGACTAACGTTTGATTTTGTTTGGAGTTTTGTTTTGCAGGATTTACATCACTTTAAGACTCCAAGTCCTAAGTCATAGAGTTTGTTCCAGGATTGTTTGGTTCGAATGTATTTTTGTTTATTGGATCTTTCACGCAAAGAAAGTCAATGTTTTGGTGATGACATTGAGTTTCGATTTTTTGGTTTAAGATGAGTGTCTTGAGCGTTTTATGTATTTTTGGGTTTTGTCACGAAATTGCCAAAGGGGGAGATTGTTACGGCTTTTTGTATTGCCATATTTCGTGAGTTGAGTCGGAGTCTTGAAGTGATCAAATTGTCAATCAGCATTCGAAGACTCAGAGAAGATTCAACATGAGCTCAAGTTGACACTCAGGTATGATTAATTTAATCATGGTGATTCAAGTACATTTACAATCATTGGAATCAGGAATTTATTGAAACCTGGTTTAGACGTGGTTTTGGGAACTTGGTTTTTAACTCACAACTTATTTTAAGTTTGGATTCCGGTACATGGTTTGTTTTTGATAAAGTTTATCTTGAAAAAATCAGTTTTTATATTGAGTACCGGAACCCCACTTTGAGTTCCTCAAACCCGACACAGGATTTTCTGGAATTTTCATAGAGTACCGGAACCCATCTTGGAGTACCGGAACACAATAGGAAAATCTGTGTTTTGTGTCATTGAGTACCGGAACCCAACTTTGAGTACCGGTACGCAATGTCAGGTTATGGAAATAATGATAAACCGATTCTAATTAGATTCCAAAGGTTATAAATAGGTACTTAGGGTTTCTCAAGAACGTGGACCAATTCAGAAACACTCGAGAGCAACCCTAGAGGCTAGGTTTTTATCGTTCTTCTCTTTAGCCTCTTTTTGGTTAATTCGACGGTTCTTCCAAGACATGCTTTTGTCGAATTGATCTAAACTTTGCTTAGAAATTTCTCCCATGGATCTTTATTGATAATCTAAGCAAAGGATCATCATCGAAGCCTATATTTTCATATCGGCTGAATTTGCGTCGTGGATTCGACGTAGCATCGTGGGTTCGATGTGTTGAAGGCGTTTCGTGGTTTCGAAACGTGTGCTCGTGGATTCGAGTGGTGTTCGTGGATTCGAGTGGCGTTCGTGGATTCGAACGTGTGCAGTGGACGTGCAATTGGTGAGCGCAAGATCCGAAGAAGCTGAAGGAGGGGTTTGAGTCCGTGGAGTCGGTAATCACCTTGTTATTCTTCTTTTCTTAGTGGATTGTTATTGCGTGTTGGTCCCGTGGTTTTTCTCCTGGATTGGAGTTTCCACGTAAATCTCGGTGTGCTATTTTGATTTTCCGCATTAGTTTTTATTTTGCGCTGAGATTGGTATTTTATTTATTACACCTATTCACTCCCCCCTCTAGTTGTTTGATAGAACCTATTTAGATCCTTGTGGATCCTTAATGTAGAGTACCGGGACTTTGTAGAGTGCACCGACCTCGCAAGATGGCGTGGTGCGGAGAAATCGCCTTGGGCGTATTCCTTTTGCGTTTACAGTTGAGTTTGAATTGATTTGGATCGACGCAGAATCCTCTGGGAAGAAAAGTGAGTTAGCGGCGTCGAACTTGGAAGCCCAATTTGAATCAGTGACTTCGGGGCATTGTGTACCTGTAGAGTATTGGATTGGATAGAGAACTGACTCCGCGGTTGTGCACAGAAAATTGGAAAGTGTTGGAACACGTGTATTTTCAGGTTACAGCGAAGTTTGGGTTGATTCGGACTGATGCGGAGGCCCCGAAGGCAAAAAGTGAGTTGGAGTTGGCAATTAAAGGATTTAAGTAATTAATTGTAACCCGCTTTGGAGTTGAGAAAAGGAACGAGAAAAGAAATGAGAAGAGAATGCAAGTGAGGATTTTTCGTGAAAGAGTATCGGATTTCGGATTGAGCACCCCGACTCCACAGTTGAGCTGTTTGAGTGGAAAAAGCTTTGGACAAGTGTATTTTATGGCTACAGTGAAGTTCGGGAGGTTTTAGAGTGATGCGGGAGCTTCCGGGACAGAAAGCGAGTTGACGGCGAGGAAATTGAAGCATCAGACTTGGATTTCGGCTTTGGGGAGCTTCAGTTCCGGAACTGAGTCTTGAGTTCCGGAACTGAGCATTGTGTTCCGGAACTCAAGCTCCAGTTCCGGAACTAAATGATTTAGTACCGGTACCCAGCTTGGGGTACCGGTACTCAGCACCTCTGGGAGCCTAATTAAGCTGATTTGGTGGATTTTGAGAGGGTCACTTCGGTCATTTCACCTCCCAAGTGTTTTGCCCCACTCCTTCTTCTATAAAGAAGCCCCCAGCCCCTGCCTTCTTCTCCACGACAGAAAGAAAGGAAAGAGAGAAAGGAAAGAAAGAAAAGAGAGAAAGCAAAGAAAAGAAAGAGAAGAAGAAGAAGGAGAAGAAGAGGACTAAGAAGTGTGCTGTTTTCCTGATGCTTGGTCTTGAGCGGAGTCGCGCGCGCGTCGAGCTGCATGAGAGGTATGCGACAGATTTTTCCTAGCATGGGTTTTTGGATTTGATGATGGAGTTTTGATGAAGCTTTGAGCTTATTTGGATTATTCCTTCCATCTTTTGCACTTGTGCTGTGAGCATGTGAACTTTGCACTGTGCGGAGCCGAGGGTGCACGCGCACATGCGCGCATGCTGTGAGTTGACCGCGAGGGAGCCGGAGCGTGCCGGATTTTTGTAGAGGACTCGAGGGTATTGTTCAAGCTTCTGGGGAATTATTCCGAGGTTCGCAATAGTGTTCGCGCGTGCGCGGCGCGGTTTGGTGTTTCGGGGGGTTTTGACAGTGAGAGGTGCGGCGCTTCACCAACTTCAGCGATTGCCTGCAGAAAGCGTTCCAGGTGGGTTGGAATTTCTTCAAGATGTATGGAATGCCCTCTAAAGCTATTGTATGCATGTTGATCATGTATAGCTTATTTATTTGCATAGCTGGTAAATCTGATAGTTGCCTAGAAAATTGTAGGAATACAATTGTGAGCCCCCTGATATTTTTAGCAATATCTAGTTGTGATTTGATGCTAGACTGCATGATTAGTTGGCATTAGATTGGCATCTGAACCGTTTTAAAAATCGTCGGACCTGTTTTAAAGAAAACTGGGCTTTGATAATGATTTTAAAATATTGTGAGCTTCTAGCGGGATCGAGTAGGTTCAGGATGCATGCGTTCTCGTGCCTGAGGGCCGAGTGGATTTTTAGAACTCTGTGGGATGAGTTTCTAGTGTCATATGAGTTGAGTTTCTTTGTTCAGGTCGATGGGATTATTCTAGATCGGGAGTTGTGCATTTCTGATTTGGTAGTGGAGATGGTTCTCCGACTTAGCTTTGAGAGTTTTGGGCTCTGGCAGATCGAGTCGTGGAGGTTTCCCGACTTAGCCATGGGTTGTGCATTATCAGATTGAGTCGTGGAGGGTTCTCCGACATAGCTGTGAGAGTGTTTGGGCATTTCCTGATCGAGTCGTGGAGGGTTCCCGACTGAGTTGTGTAATCTGAACATTGAGTTTCCGATCTGTTTGATCGTGGATCATAGCCTGCATGTGCCGCTTATGAGACAGTTGGGACTGATGAGATACTTGAGCTCGGTGGGGTCGCTCCCCTCGAGTTACGCTCCGGATGCGTGATGATGATGATTGAGATAGTCAGACTAGGACGCCCCACGTGGAGTGGGCAAGTGCGTTCCTAGTAGTCAGTGTAGGACGCCCCACGTCGAGTGGGAAGGTGCGTTCCTAGCAGTCAGTGTAGGACGCCCCACGTAAATCCAGTCCTCTTGTGGATGCGTGGTAGTGGGCAGGTGCATTCCTAGACGACAGGCGCAGGCTTGACTGAGCCAGTTTTGGGCAGTCATTGAGATTTGAGTTTTGTGAGCACCTCGTGTGCGAGTGGTGCATAGCATGTTCTTAGATGAGTTTTCCTTTGAGCATGGTACTTGAGGCATTTAGCAGCAGCGAGAGTATGCATAGTAGAGTTTCTGAGCATGATGGTTGAGACATATTAGCTATAGTTTCTTTCAGCTTTCCTTTATATCTATCTGCATACCTATTTGTTTGCCTCCAGTAGACTTAGTGGGCATACCGTGGATATTGGTGACGGTACCCACTGGGAACTACCTTCTACAATAGTTCTCACACCCGCTGCGGTGACAGGTTTCCTGAGGTTGCTGTTCCGGCTGGGTTCGCGCGGAGACAGCTGATCGAGGTGAGGACGTGGCCGATTAGTTCCTTACCCGCATTGAGAGTCAAAGGTAGATGTACCCTGTATTTTTATGATTCCACTATTGTACTGGACAGTCTGAGTGATTTGTGAGGGTTGTACTTGTATTTTTCATAGCTGAGAGACTATGTATTGAGTTTTTATGTATATCAGATGTTCAGTGTTTGATTCTGTAGCTATTGGTTTTAGTTTCAGCTCTGATACATGTTTAGCTATAGACCTGACTTGCAGGGTAGACGCTTCGTCTGTGCGGCAGTTTCCGTACAGATGGCGGATCTGTTGGCGAGCCAGGGTCGCAGTTTCGACCCCGGGGCGTGACAGATTAGGGTGGTATCAGGGCCAAGGAATATAGGTCATTGAGGACTTAGTGACCCTAGGCTATTGGTTGGACAGTAGGATGACTGTCGTGAGAGACGTGACTTTAGCGAGAGTCCTGATTGAGTTGTAGCTCCCCCGAGGGATTGGGACGAGTGATTTTACATGTTTATTCTCTAAAGTGATTATGTTGGCTGCAGACAACATAATGCTTAACATGTTTTAGACTTTCGCTTGATTGGGTCGAGAGTGTTTGAGGTCTTGTTGTTGGTTGTGGCAGTTGTCCTTGTTGCCTCCGAGACGCCGTGCAGCGGCGAGGGCGTGTTTGACCTTGGATGAGGAGCCCGCCCGAACAGTGGGAGGCTGAATGGACAGAGCAGAGTGAGGTCCGTGAGTTGCGAGCCAAGTAGCTCAGTTGTTTGAGGCGACGCGGCGCCAGGAAGAGAACATGGAGCGCGTGGTGCACATGCTTTAGCAGAGGGTATCTCCCGGGGTATCGCCAGTAGTACCTCCGGCCAAGACATCGTCGACTTTGACCCAGATCGCACTGTGAGTAGTGCAGGAGCAGCAAGAGTTGTTGATCGGTTGTTGTACATCCGCCAGTTCCATCCCCTACAGATTTCGGGGCAGAGTTTGGAGCCTTGGGAGGCCGAGAACTGGATTGCTGCTTTGGAGAAGTGGTTTGAGGATTTGTTCATCCAGGAAAAGCATCAGGTGAACTTGGTTATGCACTTTTGGATGAGGACGCCGAGAGTTGGTGGCGTCGAGTTCGTCCTGTTGGACCATCGGGAGCGCAGTTGATGACCTGGAGCGAGTTTCGTGCTTTGCTGTTCGGGGCCTTCTTCCCGACAGTGTAAAGCAGAAACTGGAAGGGGAATTGAGTCGCCTACAGCAGGGGAGTTGACCTCTTCAGGAGTATGTTCACGAGTTTCTGCGATGGTTGAGCAGTGTACCCCATGTTGCCCAGGATGAGGCCCAGAAGGTTGATCTGTTTGAGAGGGGCTGAGAGCGAGGGATCAGCTCTGGAGAGAGACATCTAGTATCGCCTGATTTTGGGACAGTCGAGTGGATCGAGGTTGCCATGATTCCAGTCTCAGGGTCATGTGTCTCAGAGGAGACAGAGACCAGGAGGTTCTCGACAGTCGAGGCACCAGCAGTAGTGTCAGGATGAGTATGTTTTTTTGCGGTGGGCCGCATTCATCGCCATAGTGTGACCTCAGGCAGCGGCGATGCTTTTCATGTGGATAGTCAGGACATCTTCAGGCAGAGTGTCCTAGAGTAGTGCTCATGGTTTTGCCGCTTGTGACGGCACCCCCACTACCCCTTCAGGATGAAGAGGTTCATCCGACTTACCGGTAGGCTGATAGAGCCGTGATGCCGAGGCAGATAGAGCGATGGCCCCCAGCATCTAGTAGATGAGTTTGTGCAGCCGGTTAGAGGACGCCAGGATAGTGGATCGCGTCTTACCTGGTGTGGTTTTCTTTATGGTCATTGGAGTTAGAGCATGGTTGATGCCGACACCGCTTGTGTGTGTTTCAGTAGAGCAGGGGTAGCTTCGTGTGGGCCAGAGACGGGACTGTTGGCTTGTGCACGTGAGGATCTGGTTCCAGATCACGTATAGCACATGGATGAGTGTTGCCAGTCCTGCCCCGTGCAGATAAGATCTTGGATTTGATCCATTGAGTTGTTAGTCCTACATCAGCTCCGAGATGTTGACATGAGGTTGGATAGGCATTGGTTATCCCAATGTTATGCTAATATGGATTGTCGAGAGAGGACAATGACCCTCCGTGGACCTGGTCAGGAGGAGTATGCTTATAGAGGAAGCTAGAGCACGACAGAGGTTGAGTCGTGGTCGGATCACTTTGCCAGTGACTGTAGAGGAGGTGCCTACGGCGGCACCGGGACTAAAGAATATCCTTATCGCCCGTGTGATTGAGATCTGATATTGGAGCCGCCGTTTAGTGAGATTGAGATCGAGATGGTGCTTGACGTGGTTTTGGAAACCGCGCCGACTTCGGCAGCACCTCTTGGAGTACCACCCGTGAGACAAAGAGAGAGAGAGCTGATAGCGCAGTTGTGGGATCTGATGGATCGAGAGGTCTGTGTGACCCAGTACCACGTCGTGGGAATACGACAGTGAGGATCTGAGAGATTGATATTGGATATGGTACCACACCGTTGATACACGGTGGTGATGCCATGCCGTTGGTACACGGCAGTGATGCCACGTTGTGGGTACACAACGGTGAGAGTTCTATGATGGTTTGAGCATAGACAGGTTTGGATTATTTTTCGGCAGATGCATTTGTGAGAGTGATAGCTTTATGGAACCTTATAGCCGAGGGCTGTGCCCGGATAGTGTTCAGGACCCGGTAGGGGCATTTTGAGCTTACAGCGCGGTCAAGTGGATTGACTAAGGCCTGCCGCCTTTTGGATTTGAGGAATTGTGTGTTCCAGCGGTACTTGGACCAGGTTGTTGTACCGGCGTGAGTTTGAGCTCTACACCGAGATCGCGTACCAGTTGTTGAGATTGATTTATACAGGACTGGCTGATTAGTTTATACTTTGGATTTATTTCCGAGGTGAGCATGAGGAGCACTTGAGGATAGTGCTGCAACTTCTAAGAGAGGAGAAGTTGTATGCCAAGTTGAGAGATTATGCTTTTGACTTCGGAAGGTTTTGTTTTTAGGCCATGTGATATCAGCTGCAAGAGTGACAGAGGACCCAACGAAGAGTGATGCCGTTGGGAATTAGCCTAAGCCTATGTTAGTGACAGAGGTCAGAAGCTTTTGGACTATGCAAGGCCAGTGTAGCTTGGAGGAGATAAAGCTGAGGAGGATACCAGCATTGATGTAGATTTTGCGGGTGATAGAGAGAGCATGGAGTTATCCAGACACCCTTGAACCTGAAGTACTTGGTTACTCAGGAGGATTTTGGTTGAGGCAACGCCGGTGGACAGAGTTATTGGAACTGTAGGATTGATCTTGTAGTATTATCCCGGCGAGGACATGATGGTCAAGTACGCCTTGTCTAGGCAAGCAGTGTAACCTTGGAATGAGGTGGTCGAATCAGTGGATGCCACTTTTGGAACTTGGAAATTGAGAGTTAGGGGTTGAGCATCGTTCCCGATGTTGAACTTCTTCCCCTGTGGATGGATATGAAAGATGTATCTGTGGAACTTGAGTATTTTAGTTGCTAAGGAGCAACGGAGGAGTTATGCCAATTGGAGGCTTGGAGTTTTGGATTTGGAGACCATGATCTGTGAAGCCTCTATCCGCAGGGATTTGTGGATTCGAGTTTACGCGGGGAGTTTGGTCCGCGAGTATTTATCTGGCTGGAAGAAGTATATTTGATCACCTGCATGCTTTGGATTTCACTTCCCTGGAAATTGGTCGAGAATTTGAGTTATCAGGAACAGCCGATGCAAATTCTTGCTCGTGAAGCTAAGGAATTGTGCAGTCGGGTTATACCTTTGGTAAAGGTCCCGTGGAGCTTTGTTGAGAGTTAGGCCATTTGAGAGGCTAAAAAGTGAGTTGAGTTTTCCTGTTCCTATCGGATTGAGACATTCTCCCGAGATTTAGACTTATTCTGGTTTCGAGGACGAAACCTTTTTAAGGAAGGGAGAGTGTAGAGTACCGGGACTTTGTAGAGTGCACCGACCTCGCAAGATGGCGTGGTGCGGAGAAATCGCCTTGGGCGTATTCCTTTTGCGTTTACAGATGAGTTTGAATTGATTCGGATCGACGCAGAATCCTCTGGGAAGAAAAGTGAGTTAGCAGCGTCGAACTTGGAAGCCCAGTTTGAATCAGTGACTTCGGGGCATTGTGTACCTGTAGAGTATTGGATTGGATAGAGAACCGACTCCGCGGTTGTGCACAGAAAATTAGAAAGTGTTGGAACACGTGTATTTTCAGGTTACAGCGGAGTTCGGGTTGATTCGGACTGATATGGAGGCCCCGAAGGCAAAAAGTGAGTTGGAGTTGGCAATTAAAGGATTTAAGCAATTAATTGTAACCCGCTTTGGAGTTGAGAAAAGGAACGAGAAAAGAAATGAGAAGAGAATGCAAGTGAGTATTTTTCTTGCAAGAGTATCGGATTTCGGATTGAGCACTCCGACTCCACAGTTGAGCTGTTTGAGTGGGAAAAGCTTTGGACAAGTGTATTTTATGGTTACAGTGAAGTTCGGAAGGTTTCAGAGTGATGCGGGAGCTTCCGGGACAGAAAGCGAGTTGACGGCGAGGAAATTGAAGCATCAGACTCGGATTTCGGCTTTGGGGAGATTCAGTTCCGGAACTGAGGCTTGAGTTCCGGAACTGAGCATTGTGTTCCGGAACTCAAGCTCCAGTTCCGGAACTAAATGATTTAGTACCGGTACCCAACTTGGGGTACCGGTACTCAGCACCTCTGGGAGCCTAATTAAGCTGATTTGGTGGATTTTGAGAGGGGCACTTCGGTCATTTCACCTCCCAAGTGTTTTGCCCCACTCCTTCTTCTATAAAGAAGCCCCCAGCCCCTGCCTTCTTCTCCACAACAGAAAGAAAGGAAAGAGAGAAAGGAAAGAAAGAAAAGAGAGAAAGCAAAGAAAAGAAAGAGAAGAAGAAGGAGAAGAAGAGGACTAAGGAGTGTGCTGTTTTCCTGCTGCTTGGTCTTGAGCGGAGTCGCGCGCGCGTCGAGCCGCATGAGAGGTATGCGACAGATTTTTCCTAGCATGGGTTTTTGGATTTGATGATGGAGTTTTGATGAAGCTTTGAGCTTATCTGGATTATTCCTTCCTTCTTTTACACTTGTGCTGTGAGCATGTGGACTTTGCACTGTGCGGAGCCGAGGGTGCACGCGCACATGCGCGCATGCTGTGAGTTGACAGCGAGGGAGCCGGAGCGTGCCGGATTTTTGTAGAGGACTCGAGGGTTTTTATTCAAGCTTCCGGGGAATTATTCCGAGGTTTGCAACAGTGTTCGCGCGTGCGCAGCGCGGTTTGGTGTTTCGGCGGGTTTTGACAGTGAGCTGTGCGGCGCTTCACCGACTTCAGCGATTGCCTGCGGAAAGCGTTCCAGGTGGGTTGGAATTTCTTCATGATGTATGGAATGCCCTCTAAAGCTATTGTATGCATGTTGATTATGTATAGCTTATTTATTTGCATAGCTGGTAAATCTGATAGTTGCCTAGAAAATTGTAGAAATACAATTGTGAGCCCCCTGACATTTTTAGCATGATCTAGAAGTGATTTGACGCTAGACTGCATGATTAGTTGGCATTAGATTGGCATCTGAACCGTTTTAAAAATCGTCAGACCTGTTTTAAAAAAAACTGGGCTTTGATAATGATTTTAAAATATTGTGAGCTTCTAGAGGGATCGAGTAGATTCAAGATACATGCGTTCTCGTGCCAGAGGGACGAGTGGATTTTTAGAACTCTGTGGGATGAGTTTCTAGTGTCATATGAGTTGAGTTTCTTTGTTCAGGTCGATGGGATTATTCTAGATCGGGAGTTGTGCATTTCTGATTTGGTAGTGGAGATGGTTCTTCGACTTAGCTTTTGAGAGTTTTGGGCTCTGGCAGATCGAGTCGTGGAGGTTTCCCGACTTAGCCATGGGTTGTGCATTATCAGATTGAGTCGTGGAGGGTTCTCCGACATAGCTGTGAGAGTGTTTGGGCATTTCCTGATCGAGTCGTGGAGGGTTCCCGACTGAGTTGTGTTATCTGAGCATTGAGTTTCCGATCTATTTGATCGTGGATCATAGCCTGCATGTGCCGCTTATGAGACAGTTGGGACTGATGAGATACTTGAGCTCGGTGGGGTCGCTCCCCTCGAGTTACGCTCCGGATACGTGATGATGATAATTGAGATAGTCAGACTAGGACGCCCCACGTGGAGTGGGCAGGTGCGTTCCTAGTAGTTAGTGTAGGACGCCCCTCGTGGAGTGGGCAGGTGCGTTCCTAGCAGTCAGTGTAGGACGCCCCACGTAAATCCCGTCCTCTTGTGGATGCGTGGTAGTGGGCAGGTGCGTTCCTAGACGACAGGCGCAGGCTTGACTGAGCTAGTTTTGGGCAGTCATTGAGATTTGAGTTTTGTGAGCACCTCGTGTGCGAGTGGTGCATAGCATGTTCTTAGATGAGTTTTCCTTTGAGCATGGTACTTGAGGCATTTAGCAGTAGCGAGAGTATGCATAGTAGAGTTTCTGAGCATGATGGTTGAGACATATTAGCTGTAGTTTCTTTCAGCTTTCCTTTATATCTATCTGCATACCTATCTGTTTGCCTCTAGTAGACTTAGTGGGCATACTGTGGATATTGGTGATGGTACCCACTGGGAACTACCTTCTGCAGTAGTTCTCACACCCGCTGCGGTGACAGGTTTCCTGAGGTTGCTGTTCCGGCTGGGTTTGCGCGGAGACAGCTAATCGAGGTGAGGACGTGGCCGATTAGTTCCTTACCTGCATTGAGAGTCAGAGGTAGATGTACCCTGTATTTTTATGATTCCACTTTTGTACTGGACAGCCTGAGTGATTTGTGAGGGTTGTACTTGTATTTTTCATATCTGAGAGACTATTATTGAGGTTTTATGTATATCAGATGTTCAGTGTTTGATTCTGTAGCTATTGGTTTTAGTTTCAGCTCTGATATATGTTTAGCTATAGATCTGACTTGCAGGGTAGACGCTTCGTCTGTGCGGCAGTTTCCGTACAAATGGCGGATCTGTTGGCGAGCCCGGGTCGCAGTTTCGACCCCGGGGCGTGACACTTAAAACCTACACAACTACGCCAGTCGCTCCAAAGGCCAAGTCACCTCCACCGGTAGAAAGTGAGCGGACTTGGTGAGTCTATCCATGACTACCCAGATCGCATCAGCCCCACTCTGTGCCCTCGGCAGTCCAGTGACGAAATCCATGGTGATATGATCCCATTTCCATTCAGGGATTGGGAGACTCTGCAACTTGCCAGCGGGTACACGATGTTTAGCCTTTACTTGCAGACAAGTTAAGCAGTGAGCCACGAATCTCCCAATGTCTCTCTTCATACCACTCCACCAAAAATGTGCCTTTAGGTCCTTATACATCTTAGTCCCACCAGGATGAATGGTATAAGGTGTATAATGGGCCTCTCTCAAGATCTGCTCTCGAATCTCTGAATCCATAGGCACACAAGCTCGGTACATGTACCGCAGTACTCCCGAAGCATCAACTAAAAAATCTCCTGTCTGCTCAGTATGGATCTGTCCTCTAATCCTCATCAAGTGGGGGTCCTCACTCTGTCTCTCTTTAATCCTGTCCAACAGAGTGGGCTGCACGACCAAAGACATAAGTCTAGCAGAGACCCCAGGGGATACAACCTCAATCTGCAACCGTCTCATCTGCTCAACTAATGGTGCCTGCTGCGAAATCATCATACTCAGACTCGTCCTCCTACTCAAAGCATCTGCCACGACATTGGCTTTGCCGGGATGATAAAGGATACTCACGTCATAATCCTTCAGTAACTCTAACCACCGGCGTTGCCTCAAGTTCATCTCCTTCTGAGTGAACAGATACTTCAAGCTTTTATGATCAGTGTAAATCTCGCAGTGCTCGCCATACAAATAATGCCGCCATAGCTTCAGAGCAAACATGACTGCTGCCAACTCAAGATCATGAGTGGGGTAATTTTTCTCATAATCCTTCAATTGTCGTGAAGCATAGGCAATTACCCTACCAAGCTACATCAATACACAACCTAGACCGCTGTGAGAGGCATCGCTGTAGATCACAAATCCCTCTCCCATGACCGGGAGAGCAAGGATCGGAGCCGTCATCAATCTCTACTTCGGCTCCTCAAAACTGCTCTGGCAAGCCGCACTCCAAATATACTTAACCCCCTTCCTGGTCAGACGCATGAGCGGAGTGGAAAGCTTCACAAAGCCCTCCACAAATCAACGATAATAACCAGCCAAACCCAGAAAACTCCGCACCTCGGTGATAGTCGTCGGCCTCGGCCAATCTCGAATAGTATCCACCTTGGCCGGATCAACCGCCACTCCTGAAGCTGAAACTACGTGGCCCAAAAAGGCGACCTCCCGGAGCCAAAATTCGCACTTCTTAAGCTTGGCATACAGCTTCTTCTCTCGTAGAAGCTGTAGCACTGTCCTCAAGTGCTCCTCATGCTCCCCATCACTCCGAGAGTAAATCAAAATATCATCAATAAATACTACAACAAACCGGTCCAAGTACGGCTGGAATATCCGGTTCATCAAATCCATAAATGCGGCAGGGGCATTAGTCAAACCAAATAGCATCACCGTGAACTCATAATGCCCGTACCGAGATCTAAATGCCGTCTTGGAGATATCCTCGGCCCTCACCCTCAGCTGGTGGTAATCGGACTGGAGGTCGATCTTCGAAAACACCGAAGCTCCCTGCAGCTGATCGAACAAATCGTCAATCCGCGGTAAAGGATACTTGTTCCGGATGGTCACTTTGTTCAGCTCCCTATATAATCCACACAATCTAAGTGAACCATCCTTCTTCTTTACAAACAAAACAGGCTCTCCCCATGGCGATACACTGGGTCTACCAAAACCCTTGTCCATAAGATCCTGCAGCTGCGCCTTCAGCTCTCTCAACTCGGCAGGCGCCATCCGATAAGGTACCTTCGAGATTGGCGCGGTTTCCGGAACCACGTCAATCACAAACTCTATCTCTCTCTCCGGTGGCATAGTCGTCAACTCAAGGGGAAACATATCTGGAAACTCGCGGACAATGGGGATATCCTCGAGTCCCAGTGCCACCGTAGGCACCTCAACGATCGTTGCCAGAAAGGCAGTGCAACCTCTACTCACCATCCGCCTAGCCCTGGCCGAGGAAATAGTCGCTACGAACAACGTGCTCTGGCAACCTCTGAAGATAAACTCCTCCTGTCCTGGCTCGCGGAGAGTCACCGTCCTCTCTCTGCAGTCAATAGTGGCAAAGTACCGCGACAACCAATCCATACCTAGTACAATGTCAAAATCCTGGAGCTGCCGCAAGACAAGCAAGTCTGCCGGCAAGATCCAAGGCCCCAACTATACCGGGCAAGCCTCACAATGCTCCTCAACATGCAGAACGTGATCAGGAATCCGAACCTCTAATGCATGCGACAGGGAATCTATCTCTATACCATATAGGGATGCAAATGCTCTACCAATAAAAGAATGCGATGCTCCAGTATCAAACTAGGTACAAGTCCTAATGCCAGAAAGTAAAGTAATACCTGCCACCACATGGTCGGCTACGGAGGAGTCCTCCACCTGAGCGGCATAGACCCGATCGCTCTGAGCTGGAGGCCGGTAGTCAGTGGGGTGGGAAGAAGATGGCCTGCTCGCTGGAGCATAGGGCCGCTGAGCTGACGGCCGCTGCTAAGGTGCGAAGGGAGCCGACGCAGATGAAGGTGCTGCCAATGACGAAAGAGGGCATGAAGCTCGAACGTGGCCAGGCTGTCCGCACCGGAAACATCGACCCCACCTCAAGTCACAAGTATCTGAAGGATGCTGTCCCCTACAGAAAACACACCTGTCTGGAGCCCGAGACTGCCGAGGCTGCTGCTGCTGTCTCTGAGGATGCTGCTGCTGTCTCTGAGGCTGCTGCTGAGACCTTTGCTGCCTCAACTGCGACCTCTGCTGCTGCTGATGCTGCTATGGTCTCTAGGATCCACCAGGCCCTCGTCGATCTGAACGCCCACGGCTATGGTACTGGGGCCGCGGCGGTCTCCACGAACTGGCCTGTCCCCCGTCATCAAGTGCTGGTCGCTTTCTGTCGAAACTCTGCGCGACCATCCCTCCTCGCCTCGCAACCACTGTGTCTCCTCTCTCCACCCACTGCGCATGCTCTGCGGCCCCCTCTAGAGTCTGAAGCCTCTGGGCATGAACCAAGGTATAAATCTCGCTGCGGAGACCTGCCTCGAATAACTCCACCTGGTGGGGACCATCACGGGCGACAAAGGGCACGCAGTTAAGCAACTGCTTGAACTCCTGATAGTATGCCTGAATTGATCGGTCGCCCTGCTGAAGGTTCTTCAAGTCATCCTCCAGTTTCCTCTTCATGCTGGTCGAAAAGTAGGTATCCAGTATCATGCGTCAGAACTCTGACCAGGGTAGCTGTCGGGTGATCTGAAACTCCAGTGGCTCCACCCGATGCCACCAAGCATCTGCATCTCCGTCCAAGCAGTGTACCGCCATGTGAACTAGGTACCTCGGGTCGATGAAGAAATCCCTGAATAGCTTCTCTATCGCTGCTAACCATGACCCGATCTCCCACGGTTGCGTGTTTCGCCCCGAAAATCTAGGCGGTCCGTGCTGACCAAACTTGGCGAGCTTGTCAGCAATATCCTGCTCCTCAGCCGGGGTCAAAGGCTGGGCTGCTCCCTGAGCCCCACTGCTCGATGATGGTGCCGACGGCACAAGACCACAGGTGGTGCCGGGGCCTCCATAACAGTCGGGGGCGGTGCCTCTCTCTGGGCAAGTAGCTGATCCAACTGCTGCTCTTGCCAGCGGGTACTCTCAACTAACTGGGCCACCAAGGCCCTCAACTCGCAAACCTCGAAAGGCCTGGCCTGCTCCGGCTCATCCGGGGGTGTAGGGGTATCCCGGGTAGGAATCCGATGTCGGGGAGGCATCCTGCCACAAGAAACCACACATCAGTAACAAAGCCACCCTCGACCCAATCTAGCGAAAGTCAAAGACATCCCCCTATTTATGCAACTTCATGTTGTCTGCAGCCAACATAACTGTTCAACAAAAATAGAATATGTCGATCCCTCTTCACTCACTGGAAGAATCAAATAAATAGATCACCGACTTTCGCAAAATATCACGCCACTCACGCCCTATCATCCTAGGGTTTGCCAAAAGCCTAGGGTTTCCTAAGTCCCAACTGACCTATCCCTAAGCTCTGATACCACCTAAGTTGTCACGCCCCGGGTGTAAACCAGAACGCGGGCCCGTCCACAGATCCGCCGTGCACACGGAATTTTCCGTGTACACGAAGCGTCGGTAACCTGCTCATATATAAAAGATAATAAAAGAGCATAAAAACAGAGTTGACCTAAAACTACTACATCTCAGACTGAAGCTGGAAATAAAGTAAGTACAACTGTAAATAAGTACAAGTGTCTCTCCCAGCTCACCAAAAATATATAAATAGCTGGCTAAAGCCAGACCCAAAAATAAAGGTACAAATACACTGTCTGAGAAGATAAGGGTACATCAAAAGTCCAGCTAGCACACTGTCGGGTGGAAGATCTATCTAGTCAGCAATTCTCTTACCTCGATCCGCCGCTGATGGCCCAGCAGCTCCCACAGACGACTCTGCAAAACAAAGGGGGAAGAAAAGACAACAAGAATGGGGGTCAGAACTACTATAAAATCAGTAGCCTCCCCTAGTGGGTAAAGCCTCAAACTCCGACACACCCACTATAAAATCAGTAGCCTCCCCTAGTGGGTAAAGCCTCAAACTCCGACACACCCACTAGGTCTACCAGAGGCAAAAGGAGAAAAAAGGTGGTAAGCTATAAAAACTGCTGAAGAAAATGAAGCTACCACTACTATGCCTCTAAATGCAGAGCCAGAAAGAGTAACTATATGAATGCATCAGTGAATGTGCCTGCCTGAATAAACCCAATCTAACCACCAGTAAAAACTGGCACTGCTTGCTCTGCTGTCGAACTCAAGAACTCATCCGCGGGATACAGACCGGCTCCTGACCGGCACGGTTGCATCCCAAAATAAGTAACAAACCGGCTCCTATCCGGCACGGTCGCACACTTCGGAGTGACACTCGAGGGGAGCGACCCACACGAGTAAAGTATCTCTGTAACAGGTATCACCATATAGCAGGACTGGATCATGACTATGATCGAAGAGGGAAAACCCATCCACTAATCTGATGCAATAATACTCAATAAGTGGGAAACTCCTTCCACTAGAGAAATCTGATCCCCAATCTGATACACAAGTAAACATCTGGTCAACCGCCCAACGTCCGCGGTCGCCGCAATACCCCACAATCCACAATCTGGTATGACAAATCCCGACTCAATAAACCCGGCTACACTATCATACAACCCTGCTCAAACGCGAGCAATACCACATGTATCTCAATAAAAGGAGAAAAGGTGCCAACATGGTTTCTCCTAAGTCAAATCCCAATGATAGTGTAGCAGTAAAAGGTGGCCTATCTAGATGTCCGTACAAGCATGCAAGTATCCTCATGATGATAAAAGAAAACAGATATCGTTGTTCTCACATAAATTAGAGCATGTTATTCCGGGATAATAATAGATCTCATAAGAACACTAAGTACAACATAGCACATGTCCAATCTATACCAGCATGCATGTTACCCACAATGTACTAATCAGCATTCAACAACGGGGATCACTCTAATATTCCTAGTAAGTCAAAATATGAGGTTCACAACAATCACCCACCTCGAACGCGAAGCACGGATCCAAACACGCCCTCACTCCAGGTAAACCACGTCACACCGCGAAAGCTGCAAAGATGACCCAAATGGCGCACAATTAGACCCAAAATCACACTCTACCGCTGTCCACACAATCCAATCCAGAAAACAGTTAATTTTACCTGCGAGATGATCTCGGAAAAATCCAGAAAAATAACCGGTCATTGAGGACTTAGAGACCCTAGGCTTGTGGTTGGACAGTAGGATGACTGACGTGAGAGATATGACTTTAGCGAGAGTCTTGATTGAATCGTGACTCCCCCAAAGGATTGGGGTGAGAGATTTTGCATGTTATTTCTCTAAAATACTTTAGAATAGGTAACATGTTTTAAACTTTCGCTTGATCGGGTCGAGAGGTTTTTGGTGTCCTGACGTTTGTTTTGTGCAGTGGACCACGATGCCTCCGAGACGTTGTGCAGCGACGAGGGCACATCTTGCATTAGATGAGGAACCCGAGCAGCGGGAAGCCGAGCGGACAGAGCAGAGTGAGGTCCGGGAGTTACGGGCCCAGTTGGCACAGATGTTTGAGGCGATGCGATGCCAGGAGGAGAATATGGAGCGCATGATGTGCATGTTTGAGCCGAGAGCATCCCCTGCAACACCGCCAGTTGTACATCCTGCCGCGACATCGTCGACTTCGGCCCTGATTGCACCATTGACAGTGCAGGAGCAGCGAGAGCTTACTGATCGTTTGACTTACTTCAGTCAGTTCCATCCCCCGTAGTTTTCAGGGCAGAGCTTGGAGCCCTGGGAGACCGAGAACTGAATCGCGGCGATGGCAAAGTTGTTTGAAAACTTGTTCATCCTGGAGAAATGTCAAGTGCATTTAGCTACACACTTTCTGGAGAAGGATGCCGAGACTTGGTGACGTCGAGTTCATCCTGTTGGATCACCTGGAGTTTAGTTGATGACCTGGAGCGAGTTTCGTGCTTTGCTACTCGGGACCTTCTTTCCCGGCAGTGCGAAGCAGAAACTGGAAGGAGAGTTGAGACGCCTATAGCAAGGGAATCGGCCACTTCAGGAGTATGTTCGCAATTTTACGCGATTGCTGAACAGTGTACCTCATGTAGCACGGGATGAGGCCCAGCGGATTGATCTCTTTGAGAGAGGACTGCATCGGGATATTTATCAGTTTGTTCACTCCCGGCGATCGTCGACTCTGGATGCAGTGATTGAGCACGCTCGGTGGATTGATCGAGGATTAGTAGCTATGAGTGAGAGGGACGGAGCGCCAGGGACCAGCTCCAGAGAGAAGCATCCAGCTTCGCCTGATTTGGGACAGTCTAGCAGATCGAGACCTCTGAGGCCACCACGATTTAAGTCTCAAGGTCATAGATCTCAGAGGAGATAGAGATCAGGAGGTTTTCGACCACCGTGGTAGCAGCAGCACCAAGACCGGTGTGTCATCTGCGATGGCCCCACTCACCATCGTAGTGTGACCATAGAGGGGGCCGTGTTTTTCTTGCGGGCAGTCAGGACATTTCCAGGCAGCGTGCCCCCATGTAGTACTCACAGTTTTACCGCTGGCAACGACACCACCTTTACCCATTCAGGAGGCAGGAGCACCTTCGGTTCATCGACAGGCGGATAGGGCCACGACATCGAGACAGACAGAGCAACAACCATCAGCATCAAGCGGATGAGATGGTGCAACTCGATTGGAGGGCGCCAAGATTTTGGACCAAGTCTTATCAGGTAGGATCATCTTTACAGACATCTGAGCTAGAGCATGTTTGATACCGACGCCTCTCATGCATGTACTGGTAGAGCATCTTGCATTCTTGCATCCTTGCATGACCTAGAGATAGGGTTGTTACCACTGGCACCTGAGGTGCAGGTCCGTGGGTAGGTTGTGCATGCGGGGGAGATCGTAGAGTGTGTCCTGTGCAGATGAAACTGTGGACTACATCGACGGACGAACAAGCTTTATAGCAGCACCAGGACGAGGACACAGTGCGTTGGATTAGTTGGCGTAGTAGCGTGCGATGATAGACTATGGAAGAAGGACTATAACCTTCCACGAGTAAGACAAGAGAAGTCGTCTACAGAGACTGTCAGAGTATGCAATGTTCAGCAGTGATCTCATCGGCAAGGATCATGTAGAGGAAGAGCCAAGTTTGTATTATTGTTTTCACGTAATTGTGCTAAAGGCGCCTATGGCGACACCGGAAACCCAGGATACCCCTATTGACCACAGGTTTCCGAACATGGTTTCACTTGAGTTAATTATGATGTCGCCGGATAGGAGGATTGAATTGTGGATTGACGTGGTTTGTGGATCGACGTGGTTCTGGGAACCACGCCAATTTTGAAGGCACCTTATTGGATGGTACCCGTAAAGCTGAGAGAATTGTTGGCATCATTGATAGATGTCACGCCCCGGGGCGATACTGCGCCCCGGCTCGCCAACAGATCCGCCGCCCGTACGGGAAGCCCCGTATAGGCGTAGCGACTAACCTGCAAAGAAACATCTACACTAGCAGATATCAGAGCTGAAAGAGGAAAGCTGGAATAAAATACATGAAGTGAAACTACAACTCTCAAATATACAGACCAACCTCACCAGAAGTCACTCGACATAACACACACCAAAATGGAACTGGGGTACATCTACTCACACCCTGAAGACGACAGGAGGGGATCTATCTCGCGACGCCCTTACCTCGGTCAGAAGGAGCTGGATCAGCAACAGGAGCTGCAGGAACTGGAGCAGAAGTCCCTGGGGAGAAAACACCACGACGGGTGTGAGAACTACATCCCACAGTAGTTCTCAGTGGGTGCCGCCAACAAGCCCGACGGTCTGCCCACTAAGTCTACCAGAGGCAAAGGTAACAAATGCAGTGCTATAAGGAAAGCTGGGAAAGGTAACTCTACAGCTACTATGCCTCTATCTAGATGCTCAACAGTGGAACAGAAAGAACATAATGCCACAACTAACTCTCCTCCCTGATCACCCAATCAAAACTGACTGCCACATCGGGTCCAGTCAAACCTGCGCCAACCTACTGCCGTTACGTCCCGGAGGAGCGGACTTACGTAGGGCGTCCGTGGCTGCCAACAAAAGCACAGCCAGAGGGACCACTGCAACAACAAGTCGCTAAAGAACATCTCAAACTCATACCGGTACACAACACGGTCTCGCCTACTCCGGAGTGGCCCTCGAGGGGAGCGACCCGCTCGAGTCAAAGTAACCCATAAGTATCACTGTAAAGTATCACTGTAAAGCTCAACTGTGGCTCATGCAGGCTATGATCCAATCCTCGATCAATAAGATCGACTACCAAACAAATCACTGACTCACACACTAGCTGGAATCTACGCAGCTGAAACCCACTGTCACTCTGACAGTTTCCAAGAACCCAGATCTACCATCACTATCACTCTCCCAAAGAAATCAAATCTACAGACTGCTATCAACTCCACTCGGTCCCCAGACACGAGTGCAAATGCATCCCACAACTGACCGACCTCTCGGCCCACAACACGGGCGAGGAAAAGCTAAGTCCATAGTGAAATGAAGTATCGTGATGTGGAATGTCTAGAGCAATAAAAACCTAGCCCAAGTTGGAGTTTTTCTACAGACTGGCTGAACATGATACATATGACAGGGGTGCTAGGTCAAATTCCAAGATTTCATTACTTAACATAGTGCAGGAATCAAAAGATTCAACAACTGATATACAAGATACAACATACAGTTTTACACATGCCAATACTCCAATTTCTAACATGCATGATCCTACACACATAGAATTAGTACACAGTCCAGAGTTCTTGGAAGCAAGGTCACCCACCTGAAAGTGCTAACTGTCCAAATTCGCACCGCTGAGAAAGCCCACAACTGTCAAATCACAAATCCCACCAAGCCAACAACACGGTAGAAGTGCTCACAAACTCCTGGGTACAAACATACACCAAAATTACACTTAAATTCACACAAATTCCACCTTCCCAAAATCTGTGGTGAACAGTCCCAATAACACGAAATTTTCACCTGAAAAACTTCCTCCAAAAATTCCAATAAAAATACGACGGCGATCCTCGCGAAGAGTAGATGTCGATAGAGTCCTGAAACGTCGAATTCCGATGCCCGGATGAGGAGATAAAAATCCGACAAGTAGGTGCTGTCCAAATCAACCAACAGTCGCAAAGGGGGTTAAAAATGTACCCAGAACCCCAAGAAAAGCTCGGATCCAGAAAAAGTGTCCAACACGAAAAATGTAGATTTACCTCTTACGAAACCGTCACCGCAGAAATCGTCCAAAAATAATGTCGGGGTAGCCCGGTAGACCTCCCGGACTAAACTGCGACGGAAATGGGCCTCCAACAGTAGATCGTCGCTCCGCACCCCGATGCAGAAGTCGCCGTCGTCGCGGCCTCCAAAAATCCTGAGCTTCCGCCAAAAGATGCACAAGAGGGAGAGAAACAACTTTGGTGAAGGGCTCCAAGTGGAAAGCTTTCGGGAAAAGCTTCAAAACGAGGCCCCTTGAGGCCTTTTTATAGGCCTCACCCGAAACAGCCCGGAAAAACAAGTCAATGGGCTTTGGGCCCAAAATTTCGGGCGCCCGGAACATTCGGGCGGCTACAGTGTTGGGCCGGGCCCAACACTGTTCACGCCCGAATCCACCAGGAGCCGCCACGTGGCCCGCCGAACAGCAAACAGCTGTTCGGCCCACCCGCTGGCTGCCACGTGGCCCGCCCCCGCACAGTGAGGCGGTTGGCGCCCGCCAATCAGCGGGCGACACGTGTCCACCCCGGTTGACCCGCTGACCGGTCGGCGGCCGCGCCGGGCGCGCGGCATGGCCCCGACGTGGGCACGCGCCCCGAGGCACCGACCCCGACTCCGTGCGCCGCGCACGGTGCGCCCGCGAACCAGAGGGCGACACGTGTCCCCTACACCCGGTCCACGCACTCAACAGGAATTCAGTGGACCGCGCCGCATGCACCGACCAACCGGAGGCTGCCACGTGGCCCCGCATTGGTCCATGCACCGCCGCGCTCACCCGGTAGACCGCGCGCCTTGCGCCCGCCAATCAGGCGGTGCCACGTGTCCATGCGCCGGGTCTGTGCACCCCGCCGCGCAGCTCTGTGGACCGCGCATCCTGAACCGGCCAATGACAGGCCGCCACGTGGCATGCCGGCGGTCTACGGCCCCTCCCATGCACCATTTTCCACTGAAAACTTCCGGGAGTCCGTTTTTGGGCATCCGGACTCAGAATTAAACAAGCAAATAGCCGTTTTCAAGCGTTTTTCCGTGCTGAATCCATTTCCGACCTCTGTTGGGCCTAATTCTTTTCTGAAATTTCGGCAAACTCAGCCGAAGGCCTACACAGCCATTAATAACACACAGGGTCCATCTGTGGCATCCCATTGACGCACCATGGGCCAGATACACCAATGCTAGGTGCTCAAACAGTGGATTCATCGGAAGAACGCTGCATGGGAATTTGGGCCACTACATCCTCCCCCACTAAAAGGAAGTTTCGTCCTCGAAACGAAGTAAGGTAGAACAAGCGTACCTCAACCAGTAGTCTCGAACAGAAAAGGGTAAGCAGATCTCATCTCTGTCTCTAGCTCCCAAGTAGCCTCTCGCTCATCGTGATGGCTCCATAAGATCTTCACATACGGAATGGTCCGGTTGCGCAATTCCCTCACCTCACGAGCAAGAATCCGCAACGGCCGCTCCTCGTAAACCAGGTCCTCACCGATCTCCAAGGGAGTGAAGTCAACCACATGCGACGGATCAAAGACATATCTCCTCAGGGCTGAGACATGAAAAACATCGTGTACACCGGCCAAACGTGGAGGAAGAGCAACTCTATAAGCCACAGGGCCTACCCTCTCAAGTACCTCAAAGGGTCCAACAAAACGGGGACTAAGCTTCCCACGCACTCCAAATCTCCGGACCCCTTTCGAAGGTGAGACCTTTAAGAAAACATGGTCACCAATCTGAAACTCCAGGTCTCGCCGTCGAGTATCTGCATAACTCCTCTGACGACTCTGGGCTACCTCAAGGTGTCGACGAACAACTCTGACTTTCTCCTCAGCCTCCAAAAGAAGATCTGGTCCCAAAGTCTTCCTCTCACCCACATCACTCCAATACAAGGGTGACCGACACTTGCGTCCATACAACGCCTCAAACGGAGCCATCTGAATGCTCCCCTGATAGCTGTTGTTGTACGCAAACTCAACCAAAGATAAGTGTCGGTACCACCCCCCTCCAAAATCCATAACGCACGCTCTCAGCATATCCTCAAGGGTCTGTATAGTGCGCTCAGACTGGCCATCAGTCTGTGGGTGGAATGCAGTGCTGAATCTGAGCTGGGTCCCCAAAGCTGTCTGTAAACTCCCCCAGAATCGTGACACAAACCTCGGATCCCGATCTGAAACAATCGACGCAGGTATCCCGTGTAGCCTCACTATCTCGTCTAAATACAACTGTGCCAGACGCTCCAATGACCAAGTCATCTGAACAGGCAAGAAATGCGCAGACTTGGTGAGTCTATCAACAATAACCCAAATCGCGTCGGCTCCACTCTGTGCTCTCGGCAACCCTGTAACAAAGTCCATGGTGATGTGGTCCCATTTCCACTCGGGAATTGGAAGACTTTGCAACTTGCCAGCAGGAACCCGGTGCTCTGCTTTCACTTGCTGGCAAGTTAAACAGTGAGCCACGAATCTTCCAACGTCCCGCTTCATTCCGGACCACCAAAAATGTGCCTTGAGGTCCTTATACATCTTAGTACCACCAGGATGAATGGTATAAGGTGTATAATGAGCCTCACCCAAAATCTGGTCTCTGATCTCTGAATCCGAAGGCACACACACTCGGTCCCTGTACCGCAGTACTCCCGAGCTATCCACTGTAAAATCCCCTATAAGATCTGCCTGAATCTGTGATCTAATCCTCTCCAAGTGGGGGTCCTCACTCTGCGTCTCCCTAATCCTGTCCAACAGAGTGGGCTGCAAGACCATAGACATCAGTCTAGCAGAGACCCCAGGGGATACAACCTCAATCTGGAGTCGCCTCAACTGCTCAATCAACGGGGCCTGCTGCGTGACCAACATGCTCAAGCTCTGCACTGACCTCCGACTCAAAGCATCTGCTACCACATTGGCCTTGCCGGGATGATAGAGGATACTCACATCGTAATCCTTCAGTAACTCCAACCACCGGCGTTGTCTCAGGTTCAGCTCCTTTTGAGTAAACAGATACTTTAAGCTCTTATGATCCGTGTAGATCTCACAATGCTCACCGTAGAGGTAATGCCGCCACAGCTTCAATGCGAACACCACAGCTGCCAGCTCTAAATCATGAGTAGGGTAATTCTTCTCATAATCCTTTAGTTGCCGTGAAGCATAAGCAATTACCCTCCCATGCTGCATCAAGACACAACCCAAACCGCTGTGCGAGGCGTCACTATAAATCACGTAGCCATCACCCATCACTGGCAGTGTAAGAACTGGTGCTGAAATCAGTCTCTTCTTCAGCTCCTCAAAACTCCGCTGACACTGCTCAGTCCAAATGAACCTCATCCCCTTCCTAGTCAAACAGGTCAGGGGAGTAGAGAGCTTCGCAAAGCCCTCTACAAACCGACGGTAGTAGCCTGCTAAGCCCAGAAAGCTCCGGACCTCAGTCACCGTCGTCGGTCTCGGCCAATCCCGAACTGTATCAATCTTCGTCGGGTCAACTGCCACTCCTGCGGCTGATACCAAGTGGCCCAAGAATGCAACCTCCCGAAGCCAAAACTCGCACTTCTTAAGCTTGGCATACAGCTTCTTCTCACGTAGAAGCTGCAGCACTATCCTCAAGTGCTCCTCATGATCCACATCGCTCCGGGAGTAGATCAAGATATCATCAATGAACACAACCACAAACAAGTCTAAGTACGGCTGAAATACCCGGTTCATCAAATCCATGAATGCAGCTGGGGCATTAGTCAAACCAAACGGCATAACCGTAAACTCATAATGCCCATACCGGGATCGAAAAGCCGTCTTAGGAATGTCCTCGGCCCTCACCCTCAACTGGTGGTAACCTGACTGAAGATCAATCTTCGAAAACACTGTGGCTCCCTGCAACTGATCAAATAAATCATCTATCCGTGGAAGAGGGTACTTGTTCCGGATGGTCACTTTATTCAACTCCCGATAATCCACACACAAACGAAGCGACCCATCCTTCTTCTTCACAAATAAAACTGGCGCTCCCCACGGAGAAACACTAGGCCTGACAAAGCCCCTATCCATAAGATCCTGAAGCTGGGCCTTCAACTCCCTCAACTCGGCAGGTGCCATCCTATACGGCGCCTTCGAGATTGGTGCGGTTCCTGGTACCACATCAATCACAAACTCCACCTCCCTCTCCGGCGGCATCGTCGTCAACTCAGGGGGAAACACATCTGGGAACTCGCGGACAACAGGAATATCCTCGAGTCCCAGTGCCGCCGTAGGCACCTCCACAATCGTCGCTAAGAAAGCGGTGCAGCCCCTACTAATCATCCGCCTAGCCCTCGCCGAAGAAACAGTCATCGCAAAGAAAGTGCTCTGGCAGCCTCTGAAGACAAACTCCTCCTGTCCAGGCTCGCGGAGGGTCACCGTCCTCTCTCTGCAGTCTATAACAGCATAGTACCTCGACAACCAATCCATACCTAGCACGACGTCGAAATCCTGGAGCTGCCGCAAGACAAGCAAGTCTGCCGGCAAAATCCAGGATCCCAACTGCACGGGGCAATCCCTACAATACTCCTCGACATGCAAGACATGATCTGGTATCTGAACCTCTAATGCATGCGATAAGGAAACTACCTCTATACCATGAAGGGATGCAAATGCTCTACTGATAAATGAATGCGATGCACCGGTATCAAAGAGAGTACGAGTACGAACTGCAGAAATCAAAATAATACCTGCGACGACATGCTCTGCTGCTGTAGCATCCTCTACCTGAGCGGCATAGACTCGACCGCTCGGCGCCGGGGGATGTCGCTCTGGCTGTCGCGAGGACGATGGAGCAAAATCTGGCCTACCGGAGGTCGCCGAAGGCCCTGCTGACTGACGAGGAACGAAGGATGCAGAAGCTGATGAAGGAGCTGGGTAACCTGCCCTGGGGCACGCCCTCGCGTAGTGACCGGTCTGCCCGCAACGGAAGCAGCGGCCCTGACTCTGCGGGCACTGGGCTGGTGAGTGCGGTCCTCCATAGATGATACAACGGTCGGGGCGCGGCTGCCGCGAAGTCTGCTGCTGCTGCGAAGACTGCTGCTGCTGCGAAGACTGCTGCTGTCGAGGTGGTCGACGCTGCTGCTGCTGCTGCTGGAACTGACGAGATCCCCCAGATCTCTGCCGCCCCTGATACCCCCGTCCCTGAGAGTGGAAACGGGGTGGTCTCGGGGGTCCCTGTCTACTCGACTGCCCCTCCTCAAACTGCGCGGGGCGCTTCGCCCCAGGAGTCACAACGGGGGCTGGAGTCACCTCTGCCATCACGGCCTCACCACCCTCCACATAAAGTGCCTGCTCCATCGAGGCCTCTAAAGTCTGTAATCTGAGGGAGCGGACCAACTGATAAATGTCCCGACGCAACCCTCTCTCGAACATGTAGATCCGGTGGGTCTCATCTCTGGCCACGTGGGGCATACTAGCCAACAGCCGATTGAAATCGGCTATGTACGCGTGTACGGGCCTATCTCCCTGGCGGAGATTCCTCAGCTGCTCCTCCAAGCTCTGTCGAACACTCTCGGGAAAGAAGGCCCCAAGAAGCATACCGCGAAACTCTGCCCAAGAGATAAACTGGGTCCCAGGCGGACCTGCGGGTCGCACACGCCGCCACCATGCCTCGGCGTTGCTCTCCAGAAAATGAGTAGCCAACAGAACTCGAAACCTCTCATCAATAAAAAGGCTCTCGAAATGGCGCTCCATAGCTGTAACCCAAGACTCAGCCGCCCACGGCTCAGCACTCATGCCCGAAAAGCGGGGTGGATCGAACTTGCGAAACCTCAACAAAAGGCCCACCAAAACCTGCTGCTCTGCCAAAGTCAAAGATCCCGACGTCCCAGACGGTGGCCTACTGGAAACAGGCTCAGCCGGAACTGCTGGTGCAGGCTGCACAACCGGGGGTGCCACCACAGGGGAAGAAGGCACCGGGGAACTCTCAGGGGGTACCACCGCCGGCTGCGCTCTCTGCTCCAACAAGAGCGTCAACCGACTCACAGCCTCCTCCTGGCGTCGAGACGCCTCAGTCAACTGTGCCACCTGGGCACGGAGCTCCAAAACCTCGCTCTGCTGTCCCTGCTCCGAGTCCTCCTGCTCGGGCTCAGAGGACGAAGGCTGCGAACGCGTCACCATCGAGCGTCGAGGAGGCATCCCCACCTGAGGGACAAGGCAAACAATCAGAACCCAAATCATCTCTCGACCCAATCTAGCGAAAGTCAGAAGGCATGTCCCCCTTTCCGAAGTACTATGTTGTCTGCAGCCAACATAGTTGCCACCGAAGGAAGACATGTCAATCGCTCACCCCGAACCGCTCGGGAGAGTTAGAAATCCAATCAGGACTCTCGCTAAAATCACGGCTCTCACGCGAGTCATCCTAGGGTCCAACCACAAGCCTAGGGTTCCTAAGTCCTCCAAGACCTACATCCTAGGCTCTGATACCACTCTAATCTGTCACGCCCCGGGGCGATACTGCGCCCCGGCTCGCCAACAGATCCGCCGCCCGTACGGGAAGCCCCGTATAGGCGTAGCGACTAACCTGCAAAGAAACATCTACACTAGCAGATATCAGAGCTGAAAGAGGAAAGCTGGAATAAAATACATGAAGTGAAACTACAACTCTCAAATATACAGACCAACCTCACCAGAAGTCACTCGACATAACACACACCAAAATGGAACTGGGGTACATCTACTCACACCCTGAAGACGACAGGAGGGGATCTATCTCGCGACGCCCTTACCTCGGTCAGAAGGAGCTGGATCAGCAACAGGAGCTGCAGGAACTGGAGCAGAAGTCCCTGGGGAGAAAACACCACGACGGGTGTGAGAACTACATCCCACAGTAGTTCTCAGTGGGTGCCGCCAACAAGCCCGACGGTCTGCCCACTAAGTCTACCAGAGGCAAAGGTAACAAATGCAGTGCTATAAGGAAAGCTGGGAAAGGTAACTCTACAGCTACTATGCCTCTATCTAGATGCTCAACAGTGGAACAGAAAGAACATAATGCCACAACTAACTCTCCTCCCTGATCACCCAATCAAAACTGACTGCCACATCGGGTCCAGTCAAACCTGCGCCAACCTACTGCCGTTACGTCCCGGAGGAGCGGACTTACGTAGGGCGTCCGTGGCTGCCAACAAAAGCACAGCCAGAGGGACCACTGCAACAACAAGTCGCTAAAGAACATCTCAAACTCATACCGGTACACAACACGGTCTCGCCTACTCCGGAGTGGCCCTCGAGGGGAGCGACCCGCTCGAGTCAAAGTAACCCATAAGTATCACTGTAAAGTATCACTGTAAAGCTCAACTGTGGCTCATGCAGGCTATGATCCAATCCTCGATCAATAAGATCGACTACCAAACAAATCACTGACTCACACACTAGCTGGAATCTACGCAGCTGAAACCCACTGTCACTCTGACAGTTTCCAAGAACCCAGATCTACCATCACTATCACTCTCCCAAAGAAATCAAATCTACAGACTGCTATCAACTCCACTCGGTCCCCAGACACGAGTGCAAATGCATCCCACAACTGACCGACCTCTCGGCCCACAACACGGGCGAGGAAAAGCTAAGTCCATAGTGAAATGAAGTATCGTGATGTGGAATGTCTAGAGCAATAAAAACCTAGCCCAAGTTGGAGTTTTTCTACAGACTGGCTGAACATGATACATATGACAGGGGTGCTAGGTCAAATTCCAAGATTTCATTACTTAACATAGTGCAGGAATCAAAAGATTCAACAACTGATATACAAGATACAACATACAGTTTTACACATGCCAATACTCCAATTTCTAACATGCATGATCCTACACACATAGAATTAGTACACAGTCCAGAGTTCTTGGAAGCAAGGTCACCCACCTGAAAGTGCTAACTGTCCAAATTCGCACCGCTGAGAAAGCCCACAACTGTCAAATCACAAATCCCACCAAGCCAACAACACGGTAGAAGTGCTCACAAACTCCTGGGTACAAACATACACCAAAATTACACTTAAATTCACACAAATTCCACCTTCCCAAAATCTGTGGTGAACAGTCCCAATAACACGAAATTTTCACCTGAAAAACTTCCTCCAAAAATTCCAATAAAAATACGACGGCGATCCTCGCGAAGAGTAGATGTCGATAGAGTCCTGAAACGTCGAATTCCGATGCCCGGATGAGGAGATAAAAATCCGACAAGTAGGTGCTGTCCAAATCAACCAACAGTCGCAAAGGGGGTTAAAAATGTACCCAGAACCCCAAGAAAAGCTCGGATCCAGAAAAAGTGTCCAACACGAAAAATGTAGATTTACCTCTTACGAAACCGTCACCGCAGAAATCGTCCAAAAATAATGTCGGGGTAGCCCGGTAGACCTCCCGGACTAAACTGCGACGGAAATGGGCCTCCAACAGTAGATCGTCGCTCCGCACCCCGATGCAGAAGTCGCCGTCGTCGCGGCCTCCAAAAATCCTGAGCTTCCGCCAAAAGATGCACAAGAGGGAGAGAAACAACTTTGGTGAAGGGCTCCAAGTGGAAAGCTTTCGGGAAAAGCTTCAAAACGAGGCCCCTTGAGGCCTTTTTATAGGCCTCACCCGAAACAGCCCGGAAAAACAAGTCAATGGGCTTTGGGCCCAAAATTTCGGGCGCCCGGAACATTCGGGCGGCTACAGTGTTGGGCCGGGCCCAACACTGTTCACGCCCGAATCCACCAGGAGCCGCCACGTGGCCCGCCGAACAGCAAACAGCTGTTCGGCCCACCCGCTGGCTGCCACGTGGCCCGCCCCCGCACAGTGAGGCGGTTGGCGCCCGCCAATCAGCGGGCGACACGTGTCCACCCCGGTTGACCCGCTGACCGGTCGGCGGCCGCGCCGGGCGCGCGGCATGGCCCCGACGTGGGCACGCGCCCCGAGGCACCGACCCCGACTCCGTGCGCCGCGCACGGTGCGCCCGCGAACCAGAGGGCGACACGTGTCCCCTACACCCGGTCCACGCACTCAACAGGAATTCAGTGGACCGCGCCGCATGCACCGACCAACCGGAGGCTGCCACGTGGCCCCGCATTGGTCCATGCACCGCCGCGCTCACCCGGTAGACCGCGCGCCTTGCGCCCGCCAATCAGGCGGTGCCACGTGTCCATGCGCCGGGTCTGTGCACCCCGCCGCGCAGCTCTGTGGACCGCGCATCCTGAACCGGCCAATGACAGGCCGCCACGTGGCATGCCGGCGGTCTACGGCCCCTCCCATGCACCATTTTCCACTGAAAACTTCCGGGAGTCCGTTTTTGGGCATCCGGACTCAGAATTAAACAAGCAAATAGCCGTTTTCAAGCGTTTTTCCGTGCTGAATCCATTTCCGACCTCTGTTGGGCCTAATTCTTTTCCGAAATTTCGGCAAACTCAGCCGAAGGCCTACACAGCCATTAATAACACACAGGGTCCATCTGTGGCATCCCATTGACGCACCATGGGCCAGATACACCAATGCTAGGTGCTCAAACAGTGGATTCATCGGAAGAACGCTGCATGGGAATTTGGGCCACTACAATAGAACTAATGGTTTGAGGGTTGTTAGACCCAGTGTCCCACTTTGGGAAGCACCTTCTTTATTGAGGCAGAGAGAGTAGATCGCTTGGTCTGCCAGCAGAGGTTGACTGGCAGTGGCACCCCCAGAGGATTTTGAGTTGTGCGGATGTTTTGGGCAGGAGCGCAGTGCAGGGCTGGAGCCTGATGATTCGCGACAGATGCCGCTTCTGGAGCAGTTGTGATGAGTAGGACTAGAGGTTGTGTCCCTAGGGGGCCACGGTTAGATCGTAGCCTTTATTTTTGTAGCCACGGCAGGAACAGCTTCAACACTTCTCTCCCTTTTTCTCACCTTTACGCCGAAGCTTGCAAACGGGACAAAAACTACGAAAGGCTACTCCAGAAATGGAGACAGTGCCGGAACCTGTTCTTGTTTGATTGGGGCGAAGGAACTGACCTTTCGAAATTTTTGAACTTTTTGCTACCTTTGGCTGTTTTCTAAATAAAGAGTTGGGGTTGATGACGTTCCTGATGTTGGGCTCCTTCCCTTCTTGGTTGATCGTGTGGGTGTATTTCGGGTCGCGCTGGTTGAGTTGGCACCAGGGAGTGGTATTAGTGCGTGTTGCACTGGTTGTACTTTCCCCCCACATTTGGTTGGAGTCCCTGTTGTTTTCACATCCCAGCTCAGTGGTGTTATGTTTTTGATCCCTCGCCCGTGATTGACTCGCTCCATTTGAGATTTGTGAGTGTTTGGAGTACGAGGGACGCCCGTTGCGAATTCTGGCTCGTGAGATGAGAGGATTGCGCAACCGGGTCATGCCGTACTTGTTGCGTTGAGGAGTAATCAAGGGGAGCGAGTGGCGATTTGAGAGCTAGTGACGGTGGAGATGTATGCCCACCCTCCGGTTTGAGACTCCCGTTGAGGGTTGTTAGTTTCGAGGACGAAACTTTCTTTTAATGGGGGAGGATGTGATGATCTGGATCTTAGCAGAGCTATTGCAGCGTGTTCAGTGGCTTTTGGAGGCCTATGTTGTGTGATAGAGTTGGTTGTGCGTGAATCGGACCTCAGGATTAGACCCAGCATGAAATTCGGATTATGAATACCTGTCCGGATGCCTTAAAGAAATTTCAGAAGTGGAATTTGGTAAAACAGACATCGGATTTGGACTCAGCACGCGAAAACGTTGAAAATAGACTATTTACTTGTATTTTTCGGAGCCCGGACGCCCGAAAACGAATTTCGAGGCATAAGGTTACTGTTCCGGCCGGCGGGCAGCGCCGGCGACGACGGGCAGGCGGCGGAGTGCGACGGCGCGAGCGCGAGCGCGGGTAGGCGCGGGCACGGCCGTGGGCAGCGTAGGAAGGCGTGGCGCGCGGGCGGGTCGGTCCACAGCCCAGGCGCGTGCACCGGGACCAAGGAAAAGACATGGTGCCACGTGGCAGCACGTGATTGGCTGGCCGGCGTCGGCGGCGGGACGGCGACACATGGCATGTTCTGATTGGCCGACACTTTCCGGAAGACTAGGCGCGTAACCGGGGGCGTGGACCGCACGCGGACCACGTGGGACACGTGGCACACTCCCATTGGCGGGCGCAGCCGCCAGGCGTGCACCGGGCGCACGGAGCAGTAGGAGCAGGGACACGTGGCGTGATCTCAGCGATTCGGGCGCTGCGCGTGGATGGCTCGGATGCGCACCACTTCATTTCGGGCGCGCACAGTGACATTCAGGCGCCCGAAATGCCCCCCTTGATCCGAATCTTGGTCTTCCTTGGATTTCATCTATAAATAGGGCATTGTGAGCTTCATTTGAGGAGTTTCTGTGATCCGATTTGAGGGCCGTTTTTGACAGTGAGTTTCTACTTCGAGTCTTCTTCGCTTCTTGGGGTTTTGGGAAATTTTTGGAGATCGTTTGATATTTTCCCTACCCGATCTCGTGAGTCGCGATGCTTCTTCGACATCAGTTTTTTCTGTCGACTCTTCGTCGGAGAGCTCCCCTGAGCTGATCTTTTGGAGTTTTTCGCCGATTTTTGTGGCAACGTTTTCAGGACAGGTAGGCCTTCGATTTTGATACCCATCTCCCTGCTCCGTTTCGAGCTTCTTTGGGAGTTCGTTCAGCATCTTTAGACCCCTTTTTTCTCCGACACTTTTCTGGACAGCGGATGAGTAATTTTGCATTTTCTCGGGCTACGGTTGTCGGAACTGGAAGTTTAAAGACTCGATTTCTATCTACACTTCGCGAGGATCGCAACTGTATTTTTGTTGGAATTTTTGGAGGGCATCTCGCAGGAGGTAATTTCCTGTTTTGTGGACAGATGTGCGATAAGATTACTGTTTTGAGCGATTTGACCTTACCGCGATGTTCGGCTTATATCTCAGCAACCGGGAAGAGTTTTCTGATGATTTTTCGTGCATTGGAATCGTGGGAACCTGAGGATCATGCACGTTAAATTTCAGCTCTTTTGGACTTTGGACTGACGCATGCATCTAGGTGGGTTGGATTTTCCTCCAAGTCTGCGGACTTCCTCCTAATTCTAGTAGTGTAGCTTTTAGCATACTAGAATGGTTGTTATCGTTGATGTATTGTGATAGAGTTATGTGATTTGACTAGCACCCCGACATATAATTGCATGTATTTAGCCAAACTGTTAGAATATTTTCACATGGGCAAGGTTCTTGTATGTTCTAGTTCCCACCCCTTTGCATTCCTTTTCCTGGACATAGAGCTTTTCCTCGCCCAGGTAGTGGGCCGAGTAGTCGGGAAAGTGTGGGATGCATGTTACACTCGTGCCCAAGGGCCGAGTGAAGTCAGGTATTTGTGGCTTGTACTGTGCCAGTGTTGGGAACCGTTTGAGTAAACGATGGTCCCGTATCGTCGGGTATTCTGTGTTGTTGCCTCCACTTAGGTAGTGGCCATGGTGTGCACGTGATATCAGGACCTTGAACCCATAATATTTTTGGACACTCATGATTTTAGTAACAAGTGTTTTCCTTCCGAACCTCGAGGGGTTGCCGGAGCCTGTTCTTGTTTGATAGGGCAAAGGCACTAGCCCTTCGGGGTTCGAAAAATAAATATGTTTCAACTGATTTTCGCAAGAACTAAAATCTATAAAAGTGGTTTTCTCAAATCAAGACGGTTTTCTAAAACGTGAGCTATTTTTATCCTCACCCCGAGAGGGTTTGAGTGGAAATGGTTTTCAGCAATAAAGATCACATTTTCTTACAAAGTACCTCACCCATGAGGGTGAGTAATCTGGGTTCTAAGGGTTGTTTTTCTCCTCAGGTCGAGAACCACGGAAGGTTATGCCTATAGCCTGTTCTTGTTTGATTGGGGTTGTATGGTATTAGTCTTCCGGGATTTTCGAACCCTTCGTTGGTATGGCTGTGGAGTATCTCCAGCCAGTGGGTTTTATTGGATCGAGTAGGATTCCTGTATTGGGAGCGGTTTGGGTTGACGGTGATCCCGGCTGTTGAGTATCTCCAGCCAGTTTCTTTTAGTGGATTGAGTTGGAGTCCTGTTTTGGGAGCCGTTTGGGTTGACGGTGATCCCGGCTGTGGAGTATCTCCAACCAGTGGGTGAGTGTTGTGAGTTGGACATTGTCGATCTGCTTGATCGTGGATTTGGATTATAGCCTGCAGATGCCGCTTATTGAGCCAGATGAGACACGCTTATTCTTCGGTGGGGTCGCGCCCCTCGAGAGATGCTCCGGATGCGATGATGATGATGATGCGCCTGATGAGGCTGCCTTGCGTGATATTGTGATATTCCGATTGGACACCCTACGTTGATACACTAGGGAGGCATCGGTTGGACACCCTACGTTGATACACTAGAGAGGTGCATGCTTGACTGGACCAGATTTGGCAGTCAGAGAGATTGGGTTGATGTGAGCACCTAGTGAGCGACTGGATGCATAGCATGTTCATAGTTGAGTAATTCTCCTTTGAGTAAGATACAGATTGGGTTGATGAGAGCACCTTGTGAGCTAGTGGATGCATAGCATGTTCATAGTTGAGTGTTTTTCCTTTGAGCATGATACTTGAGGCATAGTAGCTGTAGTTTTCATTTCAGCTGTTATTAATTCAGATTACCTATCTTTTGCCTCTAGTAGACTTAGTGGGCGGACTGTCACGCCCCGGGGTCGAAACTGCGACCCGGGCTCACCAACAGATCCGCCGCCTATACAAAACCCCGCATAGGCGAAGCGTCCAACCTGCAAGAAAGGGGCTACAGCTAAACAGATATCAAAGCTATAAAAAAACTGCTATAAAACTCAAATCCAACCACTGTATAACTGGAAATAATGATACAATATCCATCTCCCACAAAGATCATATACAATGTCCTCAGATACAATAACCAACTGAAACGGGGAGGTAAACTAAAATAATACATCAGTGTACAGGCTCTCAGTACAAGTATGATCCTCACAATACAATGATCTCTCAAAAGTGGAAATAAAATAAACTACCGACTGTACTCAGGATCTCAAATGAAGGGGTACAGCTACTCTGCAAAGATAGGTAGGGATCTAGCTCGCGACTCCCTCGCCTCGAACAACAACCGCAGAATCAGCAACACCCGCTAAGACTCTGCAAAACAAAGGAGAGGAAAGAAAAAGGAGGGGGAAAACTCCCAACGGGTGTGAGAACTACACCAAAAGGGAGTTCTCAGTGGGTACCGCCAGCAGGCCCGACGGTCTGCCCACGAAGTCTACTAGAGGCATAAGATAACGAAGCAGTAAAAACTGAACAAGAAAGCTGGAGATACTCTATAGCTACCATGCCTCTATCTAAATGCTAAAAAGGGGAACAACTAGTGAAATGTATGCAACCACTCACACATGAGGTGCATAATCGACCCAATCGAGCTGACTGCCACATCTGGTCCAGTCAAGCCTGCGCCTCCCTAGTGTATCAACATAGGGTGTCCAATCAGACTAACTCGCGATCAAATAGTGGCACCTGCAGGCTATAGTCGAAATCCACACACTCTCTCAGAACGGATAGACTCAAGACCCTCAACATCTCGCACAACGGTCGAAATACTCACAACAACCCCGGGACCACCGTCAACCCCAAACGGTTCCCAACAACACTAGGCACTGGTCTAAACACAGCTACTAAACTGCACTCAGCCCCCAGGCACAAGTACAACAGTAAAAGTATCTGTCCAAATAAACCCAATCTAACCACCAATAAAAACCGATACTGCCTACTCAAACTGTCTCAAGTATCTGCTAACAGATCGGCACTCACTGACCGGAACTCATTGTCCGGTACTCACTGGCCGTTGTGTAAATCGCCTACTCCGGAGTGGCACTCGAGGGGAGCGACCCGCTCGAGTAAAGTATCACTGTAACAAGTATCACGATATAGCAGGACTGGATCACGACTATGATCGAAATGGGAAGATCCATCCACTAAAGAAAACCCGATCCCCCTATCTGATGCAAAAGTACACAAAAAGTGGAAAACTCCATCCACTAGAGAAATCCGATCCCCAATCTGATGCACAAGTAAATATCCGGTCAACCGCCCAATGGCCGCGGTCGCCGCAATACTCACCGATCTACAATCCGGTACAACAACCGACACCCGGCCAACCGCCCAATATCCGCGGTCGCTGTAATACCCTACCATCCACAATCTGGCACCATATCCAACATCCGGTCAACCGCCAAATATCCGCAGTTGCCGCAACACCCCACAACCCACAATCAAGTCCAACCTGTCCTAGACTCAAAGTCTCGACTACACTATCCCAAACCCCTGCTCGAACCCGAGCAACATGAATCACCAGACTAACGAATAAGGAGAAAAGAAGTAAACATGGTTTCTCCTAAGTCAAGTCCCAACATGATAGTGTAGCAATAAAAGATGGTATATCTAGATGTCCATACAAGCATGCATTTGTCCTCAAGAAGATGAAAGGGAGTAAATCACATAATAGCTCCACAAGGGTATAACCAACATGCCTAAAATCACTAATCCACTACACCTGTCCATAATCCATGATTAATAAGAAATCATTTCAGGTGATATCCGCACATAGATACATAATCCTGCCCCATCGCATAATCAAATCCCAAAAAAAGGCTATGTGCTAACATGGCATGCTAATAATCACATAGGGTAACATTCCCTTAGGTAAGCTCTCACTAATCATCAACATGGATATCCAAATCTTGCAAGTCCTCATAATATATAACATGAATATTAATCTTGCAATTCTTTATACAATCATCATTACTAAGCTTACCCCTCAATCACATACATAGTACCCTAAACATGCAAGCATTCTATCAAATAGAATTAGGGAACCGTCCACCAGTTCTGGAGACGAAGCAACCCACCTGAATTGCTTTCCGCAGGCAAAGCTGAAGTCGGTGAAGTGCGCAGTCACTCACAAACAAAATTCGCCGAAACAGCACCCTCGGTACTTAGTCGCACAAGCCTCTGCTCCAACCAACACACAACCACAACACACTAATCAATACCCCAAATCGCACCCGCTGTTTTGCAAAACAGCACAAAGAAGAGGGTTTTTCACCTGCTGCAGTCCTCCGAAAAATCCAGAAAAATCACGGTTTCGATCATCGCGACGATTAGATCCAAATCGAGTATTTACACATCTCGTTCCGACACCTGTAGGCCAAGGTACACCCAAATCAATGCGGTAAGTCAAACTATTTCCCATCACCGATCAGCCGTAGAGAATTATTATACAAGGGTGCTTTAATAGAATGGGAAGAGGATCTGGCCTCCCAGAAGGACTTATTGGGAAAGTACCTATTTTCCATACCAGAAAGAAAGTGTTTGGCATAGAAACCTGACGCCAACCCAGCTTCATTAGCAAGGCCTAATTTTTGATTGGTTGGCCTCTCGGTCTATGACTTGGGGTCCCTCCCTGTCTAAAGGAGCTTCACGGAAACAGAGCTCGTCCTCTTTTTTCGGCAGCAAAACGAAAGCTCATCGGAGACATTCTTATTCCCATAGCTTGCAGAAACGTCACCATCAATTAGGAAAGGGCATAGGAAGCTTGCTCTCGACAAAAGCCTTTCTCTTTGTCTGACTCCTTTGACTACTGTACTGGGAACTTGAACGAAAGGGGGATGATCGGTTGACTTCTATTGCCCAAATCAATGCGGTAAGTCAAACTATCCCACGAACACAAGTCTGCGGAAAAACAGCCGCGAAGAAGCATAATTATCACCTTTGAAGAGTGCTCCAAAAATTCCAATAAAAATACGGGCGTGTTCCTCTCGAAGCGTAGATGCCGATCGAGTCCTCATACGTCTCGTTCCGATGCCAGTAGGCCGAGAAATCCCAACAATACACCCCCGCTGTCCAATACCTCGTAGCGGTACAAGGGTGTCACGCCCCGGAGGTTTAAGAATTAGAGAAAAACGTAGATATTTTTTTCTTTTGATAGACAACCTCTCCTACCGGTGCGCGTCAGACCCGCCACATATACAAATTCACTCTTTAAACGGGCAGAGTCTCCTTTGTATATGCACGACGTTACATTAACAACATTATTCTTTAACCACACAGTCACATTGAATACATTGATAGAGAGCAATACTTTTATCCATAAACTAAAGCTTTCTAAAGTATTATCGCGAGTCTCATTTGGGCGGCTAAATCTTTTGAAAGGATAAATCCAGAGGTTTACAATTAGTGCCCGCACGACACTTGGTTTTGGAAAGCATTTTCGAAACCATTTTGTTTAGTATAAAACATGCCGCATATAAGTCCATAAAAGTATATCAAGTTCACATTACTAAAATAGCTATCAATCCAACATCCATAATGTTCCACATCCAAGCAATTGAAACTTAACAGTTAAACAGGAAAGGAGACGAGATAACCCAAAGCAAGAACGATGAAATAAAGCCTCATATGGCTAATGTCCTCTAGACGCTGCCTCACCATCGTCCCGGCTACTACACCTAGTCGGACCTGTCACAGTGTGGGGAAGTCAGTGACAAATAAAGTAGATGAGTAAAGCAATAAAAAGTATTGTTAAGACAAACCGAATACACCGGAACCTTTCGCTTTCCCCCTCATGAGTCACCATATTCCTTGATTTAATTACATAATACCTGTCGGAAGGTCTAAAGAACCCCTCGTGAACGATCACTGTGCTCGCGTATTGCTTTTAACCCCTCCACGATGCTAGTGCTGCACCTATAGCAACCGTGAGGGGTCCCCACTCGACACCTTTACTTACGTGGGGTACACGGATCAGCGTACCACAATTCCGAAAAAGTACACCCAATCGGTGGCCAAACCGCCGGTGTGCGTGTAAGCATCTAAGAGCAGAATAGCCGAAACCGACATGTAATAATCACCGCGACACTCAGTCGCCACAGTTAACAAAGAAAGAATGGGAAATACTCATGCGATGGGTTTAAACAGTTAATACAATTCATCTACTTTATTACACCTGTCATAACGATAACATAAATCAACTTATTACGTAAGTACCCACCTTGTTGCGCGAAGATCAGGACACCTTGAACCTACACCCTCCCGCTCAGCACCTGGACCTAGAGAAGTCCCCAAAAAGAACGATAAGTCAAACGTGACGCACCATGTCGCGAAACGAGACCTAAAACCCGACGACGCAACACAAATCCAATAGCGGCGTGTTCACGACGCACGACGGCTCCCTGCGCGGCACCCACCCACGCGACGCCTATCCGCGTGGACGATGCTGCCCACGCGGTGCTGCCCGCGCGGCGCCGCCGCCCGCGGGTGCCCCGCGCGGCAAGAAGCCGCGCGGCGCGCACACCCGCGGGTGGCGCCCATGCGGTGCTGCCCGCGCTGGCGGCGCCGCCCGCGGGTGCCCCGCGCGGCATGAAGCCGCGCGGCGCGCACGCCCGCGGTGGCACCAGTGCGGTGCTGCCCGCACGGGCGCCGCCGCCCGCGGGTGCCCCGTGCGGCATGGGGCCGCGCGGCGCGCACGCCTGCGGGTGGCGCCCGTGTGGTGCTGCCCGCGAGGGCGCCGCCGCCCGCGGGTGCCCCGCGCGGCATGCGCCCGCGGTGGCGCCCTTGCGGCGCCAGCCGCCCGCGGGCGCCCCGCGCCGCACGAGGCCGCGCGGCGCGCGCCTGTGGGTGGCGTCCGTGCGGTGCTGCCCGCGCGGGCGCCCATGCCCGCGCGGGCGCCGCCGCCCGCGGGTGTCCCGTGCGGCACGAGGCCGCGCGGCATGGGCCCGCGGGTGGCGCCCGTGCGGCGCCAGCCGCCCGCGGGCGCCCCGCGCAGCACGAGGCCGCGCGTCGCGCGCCCGCGGGTGGCGCCCGCGCGGTCCCTACCCGTGTGGACTCCGCCGCCCGCGGTCCGGTTTGCGCGCACGGGGTCGCGCAGCGGCGGCGGCGGCGGCGGCGGCGACGGCGACGATGAAGTATACGCCAAAAAGACACGAAACCCTAGAAAAATACAATAAACCAAATCCACTCACCGTTTCCGACGGGGGAAGACGATCCGATTGTACTCCCGTTTCCAACACGTCGATCGGGGTGTTCGGACTCCTCCGCCTTCTCCCTTTCTCTTCTCTTTTTCCTCCGGTTAGGGTTCCGTTCTTTTCTTTTCTCTCTCGATCTCTCCGGCTAAGGTTTCTCTTTTGCGAAAAGTGGGATTTCCCCTCGTACGTACGAAATAAATCCCACATCTAAATAATTATTAACTAATAAATAATTATTTAATTATACGGGATAAACCCACATTTCCTCGAAAAGCGTGCCATATATTCTGCACGGATTCCGATGCGTTGTAAGTCACCGCAACCCTAAAAACCCTATTCCGGGAGATCCCAAGGTCGGATTCCAGATCCGATCGCACCGTCGGTCATCGTTTTTCGAGCCCTTTCGCAGAAAAATACCCGTGTAGCACAACGGACAACTTAAGGAACTCGATAACTCATCTTCCCAAGAAAGTAGTTTATTAACAGGAGGGTAAAATATTACTAGAAAAATCATGTCATTACACCACTCACACTTTATAAGAAGTTTCGTCCTCGAAACTTAATCACCACCCTCGGTAAACAATTCGGGAAAACACTCCCTCATCTTCGTTTTCAGTTCCCATGTTGCTTCGCGTTTTTCGTGATTACTCCACTGGACCTTTACATAGGGGATGGTCCAATTGCGCTATTTCTTGTCCTCTCGTGCTAAGACTCGCACCGGTGTTTCCTCGATGCTTAAGTCTTCTCGCAGCTCGATCGTGGAAACATCAAGGGCGTGGTAGGGGTCGGGGAGTTACTTCCGGAGCATTGAGACGTGAAACACGTTGTGGATCCGATCAAGATTCGGCGGTAAGGCCAACCGGTACGCCACCGGGCCCATGCGTTCTATGACTTCGAACGGTCCCACATACCTCGGGCTTAACTTCCCCCTTAGGCCGAAACGTCGGGTCCCTTTTGAAGGCGAAACTCGGAGCAACACATGCTCCCCCACCATGAATTCCAAATCCCGTCGCCTCCGATCTGCGTAACTTTTCTGTCGGCTCTGGGCAGTCAGCAACCGTTGCTTGATAAGGTGCACTTTGGCTTCGGTCTCCTCCACTAAATCTGGTCCCAAAAACTTGCGCTCCCTCAAGTCGTCCCAGCATAATGGAGACCGACAGCGGCGCCCATACAGGGCCTCGTACGGCGCCATTTGGATGCTGGCTTGGTAGCTGTTGTTGTAGGTACTTGAGGCTCTGATGATCGGAATACACATTGCAGTGCGTCCCGTATAGGTAGTGTCTCCACAGCTTGAGGGCAAACACGACTGCTGCAAGCTCCAAGTCGTGAATGGGGTAATTCCGTTCGTATTCCTTGAGCTGTCTTGACGCGTAGGCTATGACCTTTCCCTGTTGCATAAGTACGCTCCCAAGACCGCTCCGCGACGCGTCACAATAAATTTCATAGTCCTCCCCGGGCTCCGGTAAAGCGAGCACCGGGGCCCGCGTCAATTTGTCTTTTAGTTCCTCAAAACTCTTCTGGTATTGGTCCGTCTAGATAAATTTCTCCCCTTTTCGGGTTAGATGATTTAAGGGGGTGGCTATCTTGGAGAAGCCTTCCACGAAGCGCCTATAATACCCTGCCAGACCCAGGAAGCTTCGAATCTCTGTTACTGTTGTCGGTCGGGGCCAGTCAGCCACAGAGTCTATCTTCCTCGGGTCCACTGCAATTCCAGACGCCGAAACGATATGCCCCAAAAAGTCCACCTCGCGGAGCCAGAACTCACACTTTTTGAGTTTGGCATATAGTTTCTGGTCCCGGAGGGTCTGAAGGACTATACGTAGATGTTCCTCATGTTCCTCATCTGTGCGGGAGTAGACGAGGATGTCATCAATGAAGACTACTACGAATTGATCTAAGAAGGGTTTAAACACCCTGTTCATCATGTCCATGAATACCGTTGGGGCGTTGGTGAGCCCGAACGGCATTACCATGAATTCGTAGTGGACGTAACGCGTCCGGAAAGCTGTTTTGGGGATATCCTCACCCCTGACTCTGAGCTGATGACAGCCGGACTGCAGATCGATCTTTGAGAACACCGTTGCTCCTTGTAATTGGTCGAACAGATCGTCGATCCGCGGCAGGGGGTATTTGTTCTTTATGGTGACCTTGTTTATTTCCCGATAGTCTATGCACAAGCGAAGGCTTCCGTCCTTCATCCTTACGAACAAAACGGGCGCGCCCCATCGCGACACGCTCGGTCTGATGAAGCCTTTATCCAGGAGGTCTTCTAGTTGTGCTTTGAGTTCCTTCAACTCGGCGAAGGCCATCCTATACGGTGCTTTGGTAATGGGTTGAGTGCCTGGGAGTAGTTCAATAGGGAAGTCGACCTCTCGTTCGGGTGGTATCCCAGGGAGTTCCATCGGGAACACATCCGAAAACCCCCTTACGACTGGGATGTCAGGAAGTGAGGGGGTGGGTCGAGCTATTCAATCCACAGAAGCCAAATAAGCCACGCACCCGCCATCTATTAATTTCCTGGCTCGAGACGCTAGGGTCACGTAACCAGCTCACTTAAAGCTTACAGACATAGCGCCCACGATCTCGACCGAACTCAACCCACCTGGACGTTGGGTCTACAGTGGGCCGCAACCCCACTCAATTTGTCGGTCTCCTGGGCCTATTGCCACGAGGCAGAATGTTGGACATATTTAATTCATAAATACCCAAATAACCCACAACAGAATCCCTTCTGTCTTACTTCGCTAGAACCTACCCGCCCGTGTATGCTAGGGAGGGCTAAACTAAAACCTAAGGGGGCTTCTCCCCCTGGCTAGAAATACATTTACTCCCCTAAACGGAATATGAGAAGGGAATAGGTGCGGGTGGGGAGTAAGGACTTTCCTCTTAACGACACCGGGCAAGACGGGAAATAGGAAAGGGAGGGAATCTGACAAGGGTAGGATGCTCAGGTGTCTCCGGTTCTCCCATCGTTAGGTCTTCAAAGAGCTTCTCCATGGTATCCACCCATTTCTCTACGACCCAAGGGTCGGTCGTTTCTCCCTCAAAGGTGGGCGGATCGTGCTTCTTGAACTCCGCCAGGTTCGTCCTCACTCTTTCCCGTTCGGTCCGCTGATCCGTTGCTCCTCCTGCAGCTGCGGACACCCCGGGAGTAGGGGTCATCACCGCTTCCCTTGCTGAGTCCCCCGCAGTCGTTCCGAGTACGGGCCCTGAAGCCGCCGGGGTGGGTATGTCCAAAGGTGTTGTAGGTTGCTCTGCCGACACACCCGTCAACGAGGTATGAAGGGGCGCGGCTGCAGTTGCACCACCTGCCCCTGGCGGTCCCGTAGTGGGGGCGGCCGATTCGGGCGGAGCGATTGGGGCGTCCTCCACTGGTGCGGTTGCCTGCCGCTGCCTTAACTGACGGACTTGTTCTGTCAGCGTCGCCAGTTGCCCGGCCATTTCTCGCAGTTGCTGTCGGAGGAGTTGGCTCTCCGCGGTGGTTGGGGTCGTACTTTCTGCACCCGCGTTATCAGCCGATGACCTGGTCCGGGCCATTATCTACTGTATACAAAGAAACCGTGTTAACCCTAAGGTTACTAGCCTAGCACTTTGACCTACGGACGCACCAAAATTAAATCCCCCCTTTTTCCCTCGCACACTCACGGTCTACCGCACCTACACCTTGGTTATCTCATGTTCAGTTGCTTGTGACGTTATGCACTGTAGATGTCGATCTCTGACTACTGTGGTTAAAGTTGTTTTTCTCTGATACCATATAATCTGTCACGCCCCGGAGGTTTAAGAATTAGCGAAAAACGTACATATTTTTTTTCTTTTGATAGACCCCCTCTCCTAACGGTGCGCGTCAGACCCGCCACATATACAAATTCACTCTTTAAATGGACAGAGTCTCCTTTGTATATGCACGGCGTTACATTAACAACATTATTCTTTAACCACACAGTCACATTGAATACATTGATAGAGAGCAATACTTTTATCCATAAACTAAATCTTTCTAAAGTATTATCGCGAGTCTCATTTGGGCGGCTAAATCTTTTGAAAGGATAAATCCAGAGGTTTACAAGTAGTGCCCACACGACACTTGGTTTTGGAAAGCATTTTCGAAACCATTTTGTTTAGTATAAAACATGCCGCATATGTAAAAACTCAAAATATTTTATTTTAATAAATAGTCTAAAAGTGAATTTTTTTGACCTGATTTTTGAATTCAAAAGACCTATGTCGTTTTATTTAGTCAATTGCCAGTGTGCGAGTTGCACGTTTTACGAGACAAAAAGGCTACTTTCCAATCCGGACATGATCTGGGAAATCCGAGTTGACCGTTGCGATCGTCTCGTCGAACTGAGCGAGATTCATATTCAGCACTTTTCGATCCGACGGTCGGATCCTCCAGATTTCAACTAAGAAGTGGACGAATCTCGCGACCATTGTAACAGTGTCCTCTGTGCACAGTGCACTTAAGTGAGTTACTGTAGATGAACAGTAACCCTGGTTTCCGAGACCCGACGAATACAACATTGACTAATTCACTGTTCGGAATCCGAATATAGTGATCCAGGTAGTCATTTCGAACGGTTTCGAAGTTCTGAACGCAGTGGCGCAGTCGAAAATTCCGTTTGACGACCCTAGGGCATCGAAAAGCGCGAAAACTGTTTTCCGGAACAGTGTTATTATGGACCGAGATTTTATCCGGGCAGTTTCGCGAAAACCAGAGGTCACTACCTTATAGGTCTCGTCGAGCCGGACGTCATGGCGCAGTCCATTTTCCGTTCCGACGACCGGATCTTCTCGAAAAGTGTGAAATGCATCAAGAAATGCAGTTTTTGCACTTAAAACCCTATATAGGTTGCCTCGAAAGGCGTGCCATGCATTGGAGAGGGACTTAATGGTGAGATAAGCATGCTGTAAAGGACTGGGGTTGAAATCTTGAAGCTAGAAGGGCTAAAATGCAAAGTTGCAAAAACCCTATATATTCACGCATCCTCGAGCCAGGGTTTTCCAAAGCCCTCGTAGCCCTCAACCCATAGCCGCAGCCCTAATAGACCTCCTCCGCTCTGCCATATTCCACGGAGCCCCGCGCCGGCCGCCGCCTCCACGTCGCCGGAGAAGAAGATCAAGACACACTCGGATCTCGGGTGACTCGGGGAGAGAGTACTCAGGAAGGCCTGGGATGTCCAAGACCTAGTCGGGTGAGGTCCCTCTTGAAGCCGCATTCGAGCCAAGGTGTCCTCGGACCCAGCCGACGCCGTGCACCGCCGCGGCCGTCCCCTCCTTTTCTTGGAATTCCGGCGAAGGTGAATTCTTGGGATTTTTGTTGTTATTCCGGCTTTCGGTTACGACTATAGCACTCCTGATATCGAGGCCGCCCCTCGGGTGCAGACCCAGCCATCACCGCCGCCCCGATCGCCGGCGGGAAGAGCTGTCGCTGGATTACCGTTTTTCTCATCCGATCGTTGGCGCCGCCGCATCCGACCGATAAACCGGCGATCAGCACCGTTGGGTTGCTCCTTCCCATCGACTGCAACCTCTCCGTGAAGTCGAGTGGCGATCGGATCAAGATCGGGCCCGCACGAGAGTGCCCTAGAAATCCAGACTTTTGCACCGCAGCCGATCGTCGCCGTCCGGCACAGCCGCGGCTTCCCGATACCGGCCACCTCTGCTGGAAGCATCCTGGTGGGGTGGGGATCAGCTCGGTCCATCCTGCTCCGGCCCGGACCGCCGCGCCGGAATTCCGCCATTGTTGGCCATTGAGGTCTTCCCGAGCTCCTCCGCCGCGCCACGCCGCCGCCTCGGGTCGCCCGGAAACCACTCAGGTAGGCTCCTATGATCCTCTAGAGTCTTTCCATCGTGTTGCATGAGGATCTTGACGTCGGGTTTCTTGCCACCACAGTCGCACCCGAATTGCCTTCAAGTTTAGCTCCGGCGATCCCCGGCGACTCGGGACTCCGGCAACCATCCAGGTAAGACCTAGATGACCTCCTCTCGCTCCCCATTGTTTAGTTTGGGTCAAAAAGGGCCCCGGTTTCATGGACTTATTCCTTGCACCCGAAATCACCACTACGGGCTTAGCTCCGGCCGCCGCCGCCTCCGGCCGCCGGGGCTCGACCCCGCATGGACCCGAGACCTCCTGGGGACCTCTTCTAACTGATGCTCACCTTGGTTCCAGGCCTGAGCCACTGTCGTTCCAAGAACACCAAACCGAGCCTTGATCCAAACTTGGGTGCTGCTCCGGCCATCTCTCCGGCCGGCCTCCGACGCGTGCAAGGTGAGCACACCACCCCTCTGTTATTACTGAACCCCATGCTCCAGTTAGATCACTTGTAGATCAAGTATATATTAAGTCGCAACATTACTAATTTGGAGCCCTTGTGTTATGGGCCAACTTGTAAATGGGCCTGGTCTCGGCCCAAATATTGTGAGCACGGCCTCCGTCTCGACGAAACGAACGCGCTGAAACTTACGGCGTCGTCGTTGGACCCCCGGATTTCAAGAACGAGCCGAAACGGGCAATTAAATTAATGTTGTTATGCAAATCTAAGAACATATTAGACTAAAATGTAAGTTGGACATATTAGTTGCCTTTAGATAGTGTTTTTAAATCTACTAGGCATCGGGTTAGGGTTCCGTAGGTCCTCGTTGACCGGGAATCGGACTTTGATCGATAAATCGGCGATATTCTCCCGTTTAAGCTTTACGTTGCTGTCAGATCGTCGGGAAGGATTTGTGTGAGTCTATTACTGACCAGATCTCATTATTCAGGGCCCAGTTGCTCAGCACCAGCCTCCCAGTAGCTAGTGGGAGTCCGGGATCGGCCTACATTCAGGTGGGTTCCATTTTCTTATTCCTAGCGTCTAACTCTATCATATTGGACGGGGTCTGTTCTAAGTGTACTGGGGTTAAATAATGATGGGCGATAGCGTATACAGGTTAGTGGGTTCCATTTTCTTATTCCTAGCGTCTAACTCTATCATATTGGACGGGGTCTATTCTAAGTGTACTGGGGTTAAATAATGATGGGCGATAGCGTATGCAGGTTAGTGGGTTCTCTATAGGGTTTAGCATCGTTACCGACGGTTGTTCTCCTTTTAACCATTATATGTCAGCGGGCCACCTTCGAGTGCGCGTATTATTACCTTCCTTTCGATTATGCACTTTACCTCATTACCCTTGTTATTTATATTATGATGCTGACATGATGGTGGTTACGGTTACTTGGCTCGAGGTTGCCACACGCGCACCCGCGGTTTGGCCACCGCAAAGGGTGCGCTTTTCCGGAAAAGTGGTCTATGACCCGTGTTTACCCACGAGGTGACGTAGTGGGGCCCCTTATTAGTGGTGGGGTTGAGGCGCCGAGGTGCGAGCGGTGCGACCCGTCGGTTTAGTTGTCCGGCGCGGTCGGGTTTCTGCAGGTACGGTGTGGGCCGTCGGTTTAGCTGTCCGACGTGTCCGGGTATTACAGGATGCAGGTGTACAGGTTGCCTTTCCTCCTTGGGAGGGTGGTTGCTCCGGTTGTCATCACGGTTTGTTTTACTATATTCTCCTGCTCTACTATTTCTGCGTCACTGACATCCCACTTCGTGACAGGGTCCAGACGGGGAGAGAGGTAGGCGGTGGTGAGGACGGGACAGGAGCAGCTGGGTCGCTGGGGACCCTGGACTGTATTTATTCTTTTATTCTCGCTTTTCATTACTTGTAGTCATGTGAGTGGTTCGCGATACCCTCGTGGGGTCGGCATGGATGTCGGTACGGGTTACATTTAGTGCCCCTTGCGCAATATTTTCCCTTTTATTTCTATCGGCCATTTAAAAACCAAAAAGGGCAGAAGCCAAAGAAAGGATTGCGAAAACCGTTTTTTTTAAAATCTAAAGTGTCGTGTGGGCACTGGTTCCAAAACCCTGTGGATTTATGGATTGCGAAAGGGATTTCAAAACTTGGTGTCGGGTGGGCACCGCTTTCAAACCTTGTGGATTTATGCTGACTTCGAAAACTAGCTTTCAAAACGTAAGCGCCGGGTAGGCGCTCTTTCAAACTGTGGGTTTATCCTTTCCAAACTGATCGGCCATGTGATCTTCTTTTATTAGTTTAGAATGCTGGTTGGTTGTGAATGATTGTTGTGATTGATTGGTTGCGTATGTTGGAACATGTACCGAACGCTACGCCGTGCATGTACAGGGGAGACTCTGCCCGTTTGCGGAGTGACCATGTATGTGTGGCGGGTCTGGGCACGTGCCGGGGAAGAGAGATTTCTTTTTTAAACAAAAAAAAATTCACACGTCAAACCTTCAACTTTTATGAATCGTTTCCGCTAACACAAAACCCCCGGGGTGTGACAGCATATAAGTCCATAAAAGTATATCAAGTTCACATTACTAAAATAGCTATCAATCCAACATCCATAATGTTCCACATCCAAGCAATTGAAACTTAACAGTTAAATAGGAAAGGAGACGAGATAACCCAAAGCAAGAACGCTGAAATAAAGCCTCATATGGCTAATGTCCTCTAGACGCTGCCTCACCATCGTCCCGGCTACTACACCTAGTCGGACCTGTCACAGTGTGGGGAAGTCAGTGACAAATAAAGTAGATGAGTAAAGCAATAAAAAGTATTGTTAAGACAAACCGAATACACTGGAACCTTTCGCTTTCCCCCTGATGAGTCACCGTATTCCTTGATTTAATTACATAATACCTGTCGGAAGGTCTAAAGACCCCATCGTGAACGATCACTTTGCTCGCGTATTGCTTTTAACCCCTCCACGATGCTAGTGATGCACCTATAGCAACCGTGAGGGGTCCCCACTCGACACCTTTACTTTCGTGGGGTACACGGGTCAACGTACCACAATTCCGAAAAAGTACACCCAATCGGTGGCCAAACCGCCGGTGTGCGTGTAAGCATCTAAGAGCAGAATAGCCGAAACCGGCGTGTAATAATCACCGCGACACTCAGTCGCCACAGTTAACAAAGAGAGAATGGGAAATACTCATGCGATGGGTTTAAACAGTTAATACAATTCATCTACTTTATTACACTTGTCATAACGATAACATACATCAACTTATTACGTAAGTACCCACCTTGTTGCGCGAAGATCGAGACACCTTGAACCTTGACACCCTCCCGCTCAGCACCTGGACCTAGAGAAGTCCCGAAAAAGAACGATAAGTCAAACCTGACGCACCATGTCGCAAAATGAGACCAAAAACCCGACGACGCAACACAAATCCAATAGCGGCGTGTTCACGACGCACGACGGCTCCCTGCGCGGCACACACCCGCGCGGTGCCTATCCGCGTGGACGATGCTGCCCGCGCGGCGCCGCCGCCCGCGGGTGCCCCGCGCGGCATTAAGCCGCGCTGCGCGCACACCCGCGGGTGGCGCACGTCCGGTGCTGCCCGCGCGGGCACCGCCGCCCGCGGGTGCCCCGCGCGGCACGGGGCCGCGCGGCGTGCACGCCCGCGGGTGGCGCCCGTGCGGTGCTGCCCGCGCTGGCGCCGCCGCCCGCGGGTGCCCCGCGCAGCAATAGGCCGCGCGGCATGCGCCCACGGGTGGCGACCGTGCGGTGCTGCCCGCGCGGGCGCCGCGCGGTGCCTACCCGCGCAGACTCCGCCACCCTCGGTCCGGTTTGCGTGCCCGGGGTCGCGCGACGGCAGTGACGGCGACGGCGACGACGAAGAAGACGCCAAAAGGACACGAAACCCTAGAAAAATACAAAAAACCAAATCCACTCACCGTTTCCGACGGGGGAAGACGATCCGATTGTACTCCCGTTTCCAACGCGTCGATCGGGGTGTTCGGACTCCTCCGCCTTCTCCCTTTCTCTTCTCTTTTTCCACCGGTTAGGGTTCCGTTCTTTTCTTTTCTCTCTCGATCTCTCCGGCTAGGGTTTCTCTTTTGCGAAAAGTGGGATTTTCCCTCGTACGTACGAAATAAATCCCACCTCTAAATAATTATTAACTAATAAATAATTATTTAATTGTACGAGGTAAACCCACATTTCCTCAAAAAGCGTGCCGAATATTCTGCACGGATTCCGATGGGTGCTAAGTCACCGCAACCCTAAAAACCCTATTCCGGGAGATCCCAAGGTCGGATTCTAGATCCGATCGCACCGTCGGTCATCGTTTTTCGAGCCCTTTCACAGAAAAATACCCGTGTAGCATAACGGACAACTTAAGGAACTCGATAACTCATCTTCCCAAGAAAGTACTTTATTAATAGGAGGGTAAAATATTACTAGAAAAATCATGTCATTACAAAGGGGTCAAAAGATAACTCGGGAACCGTACCAAAAACCCAAATGAGGCGAAATGATCAACACAGAAATCGAAGACGCACCTCTCGTGAACGCACTGCCGCAAAAATCAGCTCAAAAGTCCATCTGGGTAGTCCAGGGGGTCTCGCGGACTGAAATGCGACGGTAAAAGCTAAAATCGAAGGAGCGTCGAAGTGCGCCGCGTCGCAGAAAACGCCGATGTCGCGGCCTCCAATAAACCCGGGAATCCTCCACAAGATGCAGCACACAAGGAAGTAGAAGTTTACTGAAGAAGTTCCCGCGAGAAACAAGCCAGAAAGCCCAGCAACGAAGAAGTACTGGGCCTATTTATAGGCCCAGCCCAAACAAATTCGAAAATACCGGATCTGTCCCTGGATTCGGGCGCTCGGACCACAATCGGGTGCCCGAATCCTCCACGGAGTCCCCAGCGAGGAGCGCCTGGAACCACCTCCTCACGCCACGTCGCCCATAACAGGCAACAGCCAAATTCGCCACCCGTAATGCGCCGCGTGGCCTGCGCAGGCGCTGACGCGTGGCACGCCCACGCGGGGGAATCGCGCGTCAACGCGTCGGTCGCCGCGCCCACGTGTGCACCTGCCGTGCCGCCCGCGCCCTGCTGCGCACGCATCCCGAGGTGCCCTCACCCGACACCGTGGACCGCGCCTAATGTGCCAGCCACTCCCCTGCTGCTACGCGTCCAACGCGAACCACTCGAAAGACGCCACGTGGCACACGCCCCTGCTGCACCGCGCGCCTGCCCGCTGCCCACGCCCGCTCCCTGGGCCGGGCCCACTCCGCCCCGACCCCCGCTCCGCCACTTGGCGTACGACACCAACAGGAATCTGCCACGTGGCACTCTCCTCGGTCCACCGGTCCACCGTGCACCCGAAAACACTAGAAATCTTTCGGGTGCCCGTTTTCGGGCGTCCGGACTCAGAAAAATACAACCAAGTAGTCAATTTTCATCGTTTTCACGCGCTGAGTCCAAATCCGATGTCTGTTTTGCCCAATTCCACTTCTAAAATTTGTCGAAGGCATCCGAATAAGTAATCTTAATCCAAATTTTGCACTGAGTCAAATTCTAGGGTCCAATTTGCGCACAAACACTTCCAACACACAGCATAGGCCTGCAGAAGTCGCTGATCACACCGCAATAGCTCATTGGAGATCCGGGTCACCACATCCTCCCCCACTAAAAGAAAGTGTCGCCCTCGAAACTAACACAACTCAAGAGGGAGTCTTAAATACAAAGGGCAGGTATCCATCAACACCGTCTCCAGCTCCCATGTCGCCACTCACTCCCCGTGATTACTCCTCAACAACAACAATACCCAGTACAGCATGGCCCAGTTGCATAGTCCTCTCTTCTCACGAGCCAGAATTCGCAACGGGTGTCCCTCGTATTCCAAAAGATCACAAATATCAAATGGAGCGAGTCAATCACGGGCGATGGATCCAAAAGCATGACACTCCTGAGCTGAGACGTGGAAAAACCTCGGGGATTCCATCAAAGAAGCTGGGGGGAAAAAAGGAACGAACAACCAGTGCAGCATGCAACAAAACTACTCCTGGGTGCCAACTCAGCCAGGGCGACCCGAAACCCACCCACACGATCATCCAATCAGAAAAGGAGCCCTAACACGGTGGGGTCCTCACTCGGTCACTCCCGAATCCTGACCATCCTAGTGGACTCCTCCACTGCATTCTACCATCAAAAGGGACCCTCAGGGACACAACCTCCAGCCCTGTTCACCTCATCAGCTCCACACAGTGCCAGCCGTGGAATCATCAAACTCAACCCCAGACAGCTCTCCTGCTCAAGGTATCCGCCACTACAGTGGCCCTGTCGGGGTGATCCTGGATGTCCAACAAAATCTAACAGTAACTCCACATCCACTATGGGAGGCATCACTAAAATCGCAAATCCATCTCCCATGGCTGTTAATACTAAAATCGGTGCTGGAATCAGTCTCATCATCCATTCACCAAGCCCTTCTGGCACTGCCCAGTCCAAGAAGCTCCTCACCTCAACAATAAATGTTGACCTCGGCCAATTCTCGAATAGCATCCATTTTAGCCGGGTTTCTATAGCCGCTCCTATGGTTAGAATAAGGTGGCCCAAGAAGGTATGCTCTCGAAGCTAAAACTTGTACCTCAACAATACGACATACAACTTCTTCCTCACCGACATGGTAGCACCATCCACAAGTGCTCCTCATACTCCAAGCCACTCAAGGAGTAAATCCAAAATATCCCTGGAGAATACCGCTACCAATCCGTTCAGGTACAGCTGGAACATACAATTCCTCAAATCATAAGAGCGACAGGGCATTAGTCAATCCAATGGACCTCATTGTGAGCTGATAATGCCCCTACCGTATCCTGAACTCTGTCTTGGCAAAGTACTCAGCTGTACGCTCCCAGATGGATACTTGCCTCCTAACAACAACCGCCGGAGTATAACTCCATCAAAAGGTCCTAAATACTACCCGGACCTGCCAACGCTCAAACCATAAAAGGACCCTCACAGTCGTGTATCAACGACGTGGCATCACCACCGTGTATCAACGGCGTGGCACTAGGTCAAACAGACCCTCGATCCATCAGATCCTGCGACTGCGCCATCAGCTCTCTCAGCTCTACAGGTGATATCCAATGAGGTGATGTCAAGGTTGGCCCAGTTCCCAGAGCCACGTCAATCTCAATCTCAATCTCCCTAACCGGCGACATCATCATCAGCTCAGGTGGAATCACACCCGGGATCTCTCGGGCAACAGGAATATCCTTGAGTCCCGGTGCCGCCGTAGGCACCTCTCACCCTGTCACTGCAGCCTGTGTGCTCTAACTGTCTCAACAAACAAACCTCCAGTTGTCTGCCTCGCAGAAGGTCATAGCCTTCCCTCTCCGCAGTCAAACATCATGTGGCACTGTGCCAACCAATCCCAAGCACTGGGTCAAAACACCGAACTGCCACAAATACCCATAAGTTTGCCGGTAACTCGCGGTCTCAACTGCACCGGACATGATCCACAAGCCTCCTCCACATGCACCACACCAACAGGAACCTGTACCTCGAGTGCACAGGGTAACAACTCTGCCTCTAGTCCATGCAGGAATGCATTACGCTCTAGCTTAGACTGCTGTAATGAAATCACACCTGCGATAACTCGATCCACTGCCGTGGCACCCTCCAACCAAGCGGCACAGACTCATCCGCTCGATGCGGGTGGTCGTCGCTCAGTCTGCCAGAAAATATCTAGACCAATCAAATAGGGAGCACGACCTCTGCCTCTGCTCACACTGAGGCGACGAATGCGGCCCTCTGCAGATAACACATCCAAGCTACCACCGATGCTGATACTAATGCTGATGCTGCCATCAGGGTCCACCCGACTTCTGGCGTCTCAGAATCCACACTTCAAGGAAAGAAATCGGGCATGCCTCTGCCGACTGATCTGTCCTCCATCACCTAGCGCCAAGCGCCTCTATCCAGAATTCGCCTCAGGCAGATCCCTATCCAAAGGAACTGCAACGCCACGCTCCATACACAACGCCTACTCCATCGAGGCATCCAAAACTTGTAACGGAGGGACCAAATAAACTGAAAGGTATCCTGGCGCAATCCACTCCCAGACACACGTATCCTATGCGCCTCGCCCCTCTAACATGGAGCGCGCAGTTCAACAACTGCGTAAACTCTCTGAAACAGGGAGGCTCTCAAATAGTCTCTCCATTACCACCAACCACGATTCTGCCTCCACAAGCTCCAAACTCAATCCTTACGAATCGGGGTGGTTCATGTGCCAAAATTGGCTCAATCGACCGGTGATGTCCCACAGCTCATTAGCTGTCAACTATCAGCCCTGCCCCGGTGCCTCGGCACTAAACGTTGGCACGGAGGGGCTACTCAGTTCTCCGACAACTGTGTCACCAAAACCAGCTGCTCACTCTGCCGCTGATATGCCACTGATAATCCTGCCATCTGGGTCCGGAGCTCTCTGACCTCAATCTGGGTATCCGGCCCAAATCTAACCGCTCGGGCTCAACTGCTGCGACAGGATGCACACGGGTCAAAACCAAGCGTCGGGGAGACACCGCTCACCACGACAAACCGCAAAACAGCACACAACAACCACTCGACCCAATCTAGCGAAAGTCTAGAGCATGTCACCCATTCCGCAGCATTATGTTGTCTGCAGCCAACATAATCACTTAGGAGAATAAACATGCCAATCACTCATCCCATCCCTTGGGAGAGGTATAAAACTCAATCAGGACTCTCGATATAAATCACAACTCTCACGAAGTCATCCAAGGGTCAAACCATAAGCATAGGGTTTCTAAGTCCACCATGACCTACAGCCTAGGCTCTGATACCACCCTAATCTGTCACGCCCCGGGATCGAAACTGCGACCCGGGCTCGCCAACAGATCCGCCTCCTATACAAAACCCCGCATAGGCGAAGCGTCCAACCTGAAAGAAAAGGGCTACAGCTATACAGATATCAAAGCTATAAAAATAACTGCTATAAAACTCAAATCCAACCACTATACAACTGGAAATAATGATACAATATCTATCTCCCACAAAGATCATATACAATGTCCTCAGATACCATAACCAACTGAAACAGGGAGGTAAACTAAAATAATACATCAGTGTACAGGCTCTCAGTACAAGTCTGATCCTCACAATACAATGATCTCTCAAAAGCGGAAATAAAATAAACTACTGACTGCACTCAGGATCTCCAATGAAGGGGTACAGCTACTCTCCAAAGATAGGTAGGGATCTAGCTCTCGACTCCCTCGCCTCGAACAGCAACCGCAGAATCAGCAACACCCGCTAAGACTCTGCAAAACAAATGAGAGGAAAGAAAAAGGAGGGGGGAAACTCCCAATGGGTGTGAGAACTACACCAAAAGGGAGTCCTCAGTGGGTACCGCCACCAGGCCCGACGATCTGCCCACGAAGTCTACAAGAGGCATAAGATAATGAAGCAGTAAAAACTGAACAAGAAAGCTGGAGATACTCTACAGCTACCATGGCTCTATCTAAATGCTCAAAAGGGGAAAAACCAGTGAAAGGTATGCAACCACTCGCACACGAGGTGCATAATCGACCCAATCGAGCTGACTGCCACATCTGGTCCAGTCAAGCCTGCGCCTCCCTAGTGTATCAACATAGGGTGTCCAATCGGACTAACTCGCTATCAAATAGTGGCACCTGCAGGCTATAGTCGAAATTCACGCTCTCTCTCATAACGGATAGACTCAAGATCCTCAACATCTCGCACAACGGTCGAAATACTCACAACGGCCTCGGGACCACCGTCAACCCCAAACGGTTCCCAACAACACTAGCACTGGTCTAAACACAGCTACTAAATTGCACTCAGCCCCCAGGCACAAGTACAACAGTAAAAGTATCTGTCCAAATAAACCCAATCTAACTACCAGTAAAAACCGGTATTGCCTGCTCAAACTGTCTCAAGTATCTGCTAGCAGATCGGCACTCACTGACCGGAACTCATTGTCCGGTACTCACTGGCCGCTGTGTAAATCGCCTACTCCGGAGTGGCACTCGAGGGGAGCGATCGCTCGAGTAAAGTATCACTGTAACAAGTATCACGATATAGTAGGATTGGATCACGACTATGATCGAAGTAGGAAGATCTATCCATTAAAGAAAACCTGATCCCCCTATCTGATGCAAAAGTACACAAAAAATGGGAAACTCTATCCACTAGAGGGAAAAAACACCTAGAGGGGGGTGAATAGGTGTAAACAATAAACACTCTAAAATCTTTGCGTAATAAAACCCAATGCGGAAAAGTAGATAACACGCAGAGATTTTACGTGGAAAACTCCATCATAGGAGTAAAAAACCACGGGACCGATAACACGGTGAAATCAACTAAGATTAAACACGCACAAAGGTGATATACCGTACTCACAACTCATCCTTTTTCCATACGCTCCGAGTTGATCTTCTCCGCTCGCTCCGCAACGCGCCTCGAATCCACGATTTGCGTCCAACGCCGAATCCACGGCGTCCAACGTCGAATCCACGACGTCTGACCGAATCCACGGTCTCCACCAAGTAGTACGTCTCGATCACACGAACGTACCTCGCTCCGAATCCACGAGAGCGGTAGCACCTTGAATCCACAAGGCCACGCGAATCCACGCGCCGATTTTGGAGAAAATCGTTGTTTTGTTTGGTGGTGATAATCCGCCGAATACTTAGATCAAAGATAGATCGGAAATACCATCTAAGTATTCATTAATTTGATTCTACTCAAAATCTGAGTAAGAAAACCTAGAATCAAATTATTTAATATAGATGAAGAAACATAGAATTAATCTTGTTATTTCTTTTCTTCTTTATATGTGGATTTATAAGTTTTTCTCCGTTTAATATTTTTCCGTCATTTCCCGGAGTATAAAACTTATAATGGATTACCCTAAAAGATAGAATTAGGGTTTACTTATAGGTTAGAAACCATTGGAAGAGGATAAGAATCAAAAACTGACTGTAACAGAATTTTTCCCGCACGACGGTCCGGGCTGGATTTGGCTTGATCCGGACTGTCGTTGTTTTTCAGAGAATTGCTGAAAAAACAGTGTTCGGGGTCCGGACTGAAATACCCACGGTCCGAACTGTTCATGCGATTTCTGCAAAATCCACGTTCGGGGTCCGGACTGAACCAGGGGTGTTCCGGACTGGATTTGCGCATGAACCAACCTACGTTCGGGGTCCGGACTGGATTACTCTGATCCGGATCCTGAACATATAACAGTCCAGTTTCTTGATTTTTATGCAATTAAAAATCCATCCAAGTGTTTCTATACTACAAAAAGTATTCAGATCACCAAAGTTATTTAGTTAAACGTACCTGATCTTTTTGAATTCTTCTTTCTTGAGATTGAGGTATATGATCCAAACATCTTCATCTTCAATCCTCAAGACTTAACCACTTTCATGAAATATGCCAAAACAAAATCCTTAACAATCCGATCCCCAATCTGATGCACAAGTAAATATCCGGTCAACCGCCCAATGGCCGCGGTCGCCGCAATACCCCCCGATCTACAATCCGGTACAACAACCGACACCCGGCCAACCGCCCAATGGCCGCAGTCGCCGCAATACCCCCCGATCTACAATCTGGTACAACAACCGACACCCGGCCAACCGCCCAATATCCGCAGTCGCCGTAATACCCTACCATCCACAACCTGGCACCATATCCAACATCCGGTCAACCGCCCAATATCCACGGTTGCCGCAACACCCCACAACCCACAATCAAGTACAACCTGTCCGAGACTCGAAGTCTCGATTACACTATCCCAAAACCCTACTCGAACCCGAGCAACATAAATCACCTGACTAACGAATAAGGAGAAAAGAAGTAAACATGGTTTCTCCTAAGTCAAGTCCCAACATGATAGTGTAGCAATAAAAGATAGCCTATCTAGATATCCATACAAGCATGCATTTGTCCTCAAGAAGATGAAAGGGAGTAAATCACATAATAGCTCCACAAGGGTATAACCAACATGCCTAAAATCACTAATCCACTACACCTGTCCATAATCCATGATTCATAAGAAATCATTTCAGGTGATATCCGCACATAGATATATAATCCTGCCCCATCGCATAATCAAATCCCAAAAAAAGGCTATGTGCTAACATGGCATGCTAATAATCACATAGGGTAACATTCCCTTAGGTAAGCTCTTACTAATCATCAACATGGATATCCAAATCTTGCAAGTCCTCATAATATATAACATGAATATTAATCTTGCAATTATTTATACAATCATCATTACTAAGCTTACCCCTCAATCACATACATAGTACCCTAAACATGCATGCATTCTATCAAATAGAATTAGGGAACCGTCCACCGGTTCTGGAGACGAAGCAACCCACCTGAATTGCTTTCCGCTTGCAAAGCTGAAGTCGGTGAAGTGCGCAATCACTCACAAACAAAATTCGCCGAAACAGCACCCTCGGTACTCAGTCGCACAAGCCTCTGCTCCAACCAACATCACAACCACAACACACTAATCAATACCCCAAATCGCACCCGCTATTTTGCAAAACAGCACAAAGAAGAGGGTTTTTCACCTGATGCAGTCCTCCGAAAAATCCAGAAAAATCACGGTTTCGATCCTCGCGACGATTAAATCTAAATCGAGTATTTATACATCTCGTTCCGACACCTGTAGGCCAAAATACACGTTCAAATTCATATGGATCCAAGGATCTTTCGCCAACTTATACGGTGGGATTTCCCATCACCGATCAGCCATAGAGAATTATTATACAAAGGTGCTTTAATAGAGAGAATATATTTCCAAACCGGTGAGGAATGGGAAGAGGATCTGGCCTCCCAGAAGGACTTATTGGGAAAGCACCTATTTTCCAGCCCAGAAAGAAAGTGTTTGGCATAGAAACCTGACGCCAACCCAGCTTCATTAGCAAGGCCTAATTTTTGATTGGTTGCCCTCTCGGTCTATGACTCGGGGTCCCTCCCTGTCTGAAGGACCGTCACGGAAACAGAGCTCGTCCTCTTTTTTGGGCAGCAAAACGAAAGCTCATCGGAGACATTCTCATTCCCATAGCTTGCAGAAACGTCACCATCAATCAGGAAAGGGCATAGGAAGCTTGCTCTCGACAAAAGCCTTTCTCTTTGTCTGACTCCTTTGACTACTGTACTGGGAACTTGAATGAAAGGGGGATGATCGGTTGACTTCTATTCCCCAAATCAATGCGGTAAGTCAAACTATCCCACGAACACAAGTCTGCGGAAAAACAGCCGCGAAGAAGCATAATTATCACCTTTGAAGAGTCCTCCAAAAATTCCAATAAAAATACGGGCGCGTTCCTCTCGAAGCGTAGATGCCGATCGAGTCCTCATACGTCTCGTTCCGATGCCCGTAGGCCGAGAAATCCCAACAATACTTCCCCGTTGTCCAATTCCTCGTAGCGGTACAAGGGGTCAAAAGATACCTCGGGAACTGTGCCAAAAACCCAAAATGAGGCGAAATGATCAACACGGAAATCGAAGATGTACCTCTCGTGAACGCGCAGCCGCAAAAATCAGCTCAAAAGTCCATGGGGGTAGTCCAGGGGGTCTTGCTGACTGAAATGCGACGGTAGAAACTAAAATCGAAGGAGCGTCGAAGTGCGCCGCGTCGTAGAAAACACCGATGCCGCGGCCTCCAAAAAACCTAGGAATCCTCCACAAGATGCAGCACACAAGGAAGTAGAAGTTTACTGAAGAAGTTCCCGCGAGAAACAGGCCAGAAAGCCCAGCAACGAAGCAGTACTGGTCCTATTTATAGGCCCAGCCCGAACAAATCCGAAAATACCGAATCTGTCCCTGGATTCGGGCGCTCGGACCACAATCGGGCGCCCGAATCCCCCACGAAGTCCCCTGCGAGGAGCGCCCGGAACCACCTCCTCGCGCACGTCGCCCATAACAGGCAACAGCAAAATCCGCCACCCGCAATGCGCCGTGTGGCCTGCGCGGGCGCTGACACATGGCGCGCCCACGCGCGGGAACCGCGCGTCAACGCGTCAATCGCCGCGCCCACGTGCGCGCCTGCCGCGCCGCCCGCGCCCTACCGCGCACGCATCCCGAGGCGCCCTCACCCGACATCGTGGACTGCGCCTGATGCGCCAGCCACTCCCCTGCTGCCACGCGTCCAACGCGAACCACTCGAAAGACGCCACGTGGCACACGCCCCCGCTGCACTGCCCGCCTGCCCGCGCCTGCCTGCGCCCGCTCCCGTGGGCCGGGCCCACTGCGCCGCGACCCCCGCTCCGCCACGTGGCGTACGACACCAACAGGAAGCCGCCACGTGGCACTCTCCTCAATCCACCGGTCCACCGTGCACCCGAAAACACTAGAAATCTTCCGGGTGCCCATTTTCGGGCGTCCGGACTCAGAAAAATACAACCAGGTAGTCGATTTCCATCGTTTTCACGTGCTGAGTTCAAATCCGATGTCCGTTTTGCCCAATTTCACTTCTAAAATTTGTCGAAGGCATCCGAATAAGTAATCTTAATCCAAATTTCGCGCTGAGTCAAATTCTTGGGTCCAATTTGCGCACAAACACCTCCAACATACAACATAGGCCTGCAGAAGTCGTTGAACACACCGCAATAGCTCATTGGAGATCCGGGTCACCACACGGACCAAAGAGTTGGAGACAATACCCACTGAGCACTACGTGACGGTATAGTTCTAACACCCGCTGTGGTGACAGGTTTTTCTGAGGTAGTTGTTTCGGCTTCTGTTCAAGCGGAGACAGCAGTTCGAGGTAAGGGCGTGGCCGAATAGTTCCTTACCAGCTTATTTGAGAGTCAGAGGTAGATGTACCCTATATGTGAGATTTTATTATTGTACTGGACAGTCTGAGAGTTTCTTTGTATCTTGTTCATAGTGGGAGATAACAATGTATTTTGGGAGTTTTTATTTTCAGATGTTCAGTTTATGATTCTGTAGCTACTTATTCTTATTCAGCTCTGATACATGTTTAGCTATAGATATGACTTTGCAGGTTGGATGCTTCGCCTATGCGGGGTTTTCCGTATAGGTGGCGGATTTGTTGGCGAGCCCGGGTCGCAGTTTCGACGCCGGGGCGTGACATGTAGGCGCACGTGTGATGCCAGAGGGATGGGAGAGAGTGGTCTAGATATATCCCATCACCTTTCTCTCCACCATCTCCATCATCTTAATCTTCTTCTTCTTCCTCCCTCAGCAGCGGCAGCAGCAGGGCCACCATTGTTGCACTAGGAGAGCTCCATGGCAGCCTTCCACTATACGATTGGAGGACTTTCTTCGGCACGAAGCTTCGGATTTTGATCGTGAGCTTGGAGGAGAGCTTGTCCTGTTGAGGAAAGCTCGGATTGGAGCTTGTGCGCAGAGTTCGGCATCAGAGGTGAGTACAGTGCTTTTCTGAGTTTTCGAATTTTTCTCGGATTTTGGATTTGTGGCTGAGACTTTGGATTTTGAGGCTTGGAGTTGGTTTTTCTCCCTCTTTCCTTCTTCCGTGTGATGTGTAGAGCAGCTAGGTGCGGTGTGAGTGGTGGGTGCTATGTTGAGCTAAGGGGTGGTGTCGCTCTATTCATTGTGCTGAGCCGACGGGGAGCGAGTGCTGTGAGCTTGGTGGAGGTGTTGACTTGAGCCTAGAGGTATTTGACTTGAGGCCTTTGGAGTGTGTTGAGAGCTCCTGGAGGTTTTCCCTGGACGTTTGGCAGAGGTGGCGCGCGCCCGGGTGGTGAGGTGCTGTTCCGGCTAATTCTTAACAGAGAGTGACTCTGCGCTTCATCAACTTCTTCTTTGCCTGTGGATAGCGGTCTAAGTGGGTTGGAATTCTTCCAAACTTTTATGGAATGACTTCTAATTCTGTTGAAAACATGTTTAACATGCCTAGTTTCGCCATTTTTATAGATGGTAAAATCTGATAGTTGCCTAAAAAATTACAGAATGAACAAACTTGAGCCCCAAATATTTTAGTATGATCTTGAGACTATTTGACACTAGACTGCATGATTAGTTGACATTAGAAATGCATCTGAACCGTTTTAAAAATCGATGTACCTATTTTAGCAAAAATGGCATTTAAAAATAGATTTTTACACTTGAGAGCACCCTAAGGGGTGGGATAGGTTCGGGATGCATGTATATTCGTGCTTGGGGGCCGAATGGATTTTTCTAGCTCAGTGGATGAGTTTTCTAGTATCTTGGGGGTTTTGAGAGCATTATCAGATTGAGTCGTGGAGGGTTCTCCGACATGATTGTGGGTTAGTTGGCATTCGAATTTCTGATCTGTTTGATTGTGAATTATAGCCTGCATGTGCCGCTTATTGAGCCAGATGTTACACTCTTGTTCCTCGGTGGGGTCGCTCCTCTCGAGTTGCCGTTCCGGATGCGATGATGATGATGCGCCTGATGAGGCTGCTTTGCATGGTATTGTGATAGTCCAATTGGACACCCTACGTTGATTCAATAGGGGGGGGCGCAGGCTTGACTGGACCAGATTTGGCAGTCAGAGAGATTGGGTTGATGTGAGCACCTCATGAGCGAGTGGATGCATAGCATGTTCATAGTTTAGTATTTTTTCTTTGAGCATGATATTTGAGGCATAATTGTTGTAGCTTTCATTTCAGCTGTTATTATTTCAGTTTACCTATTTTATTGCCTCCAGTAGACTTAGTGGCATATCGTGGATGTTGGCGACAGTACCCACTGAGAACTACGTGTTGGTGTAGTTCTCACACCCGCTGTGGTGTATTATTTTGAGAGCTACCTGCTCCGACTTCAGCTCGTGCGGAGGTAGCTGATCGGGGTAAAGGCGTGACTGAGTAGTTCCATTCCCTGCATTTTGTGAGAGTTAGAGGTACCTGATGGACTTATGTATAGATACTGGACAGTCTGTGACTTTTGATGTATTCACATTTTGAGAGATGGATTTGTATGTATATTCAGATGTTCAGTATATGATTCTGTAGCTATTTATTTTTTTTTCAACTCTAATACATGTTTAGCTATAGATCTGCCTTTTCAAGTTAGACGCTTAGTCTGTGCGGAGATTTCCGTACAGATGGCGGATCTATTGCCGAGCCCGGGTCGCAGTTTTGACCCCGGGGCGTGACAAGGGGTCTCTCCTCAAAGCCATGCGAACAGACAAAGGTACGGAAAATGTACGAATGGGATGCTCCAATATCGAAAAGTGTCCTAGCACAAATGTCTGTAATAATAACTATACCTACAACCACATTCGTCGGTGGATCAGTGCCCTGAGGTGTCATGGAGTAAATCGTCCCTCCCGTCTGCTGCTACTGCTGTGCCTGTGGCCGTGGTACCCTTTCCTCCCGTCGAGGGGTCGGAGGGCGTCCTGCCTGTCATGTAGAAGGCCTCCCTCGGCCCTGTCGCTGCGGTGAAGGCGTAGATGCCGCTGACGAAGTCGAATCCTGGCACAATGGGCAACTTGATCTAAAGTGCCCCTGCTTCCCACACTTGAAACAATGATCATGTCGTTGTGAATAGGCTGTAACTGAATGTGCTCCACCACAAATGATGCAAGGCCTATCCCCTGCCTTCTGCCCTGAAGTCGATGGGCTCTTTGCCCCCTGCTAAGTCCTCGGATACTTGGGTGGTTGGCCACCACCTGACTGTGCTTTGGACCGCTTCTTATCCCTATCGTGGTCTGATCCCTCAATCCGAGCGCGAGCAAGAATGGCTCCCTGCTCTACCAACGTAGCCTTGTCAACCACCTGCTGAAAGGTGTGTAGATCTGCTGACTGAACAAGTCTGAAAATATCCCCTCTAAATCCATCAACAAAAAGACGAGCCTTGTGCGACTCATCCCGAATAACAAAGGAAACATAGTTTGTCAACCTCACAAATTCCCTTTGATATTCCATAACCAAACAGCTGTCCTTCTTTATGGTCTTCAAGTCGTCCTCAAGATTCTGTTTCACACAGTCCGAGAAGAAAGCCCCGAATAACATCTCCCTGAATGTTGTCCATGTAGGAAAGGTCGTGCCACCGGAAAGAGTAGGTCGCACTGTCTTCCACCATATCCGGGCTTGTGCCCCACAAAATGTGAACCGCCAAAGAAACCTGCGCATCCTCCTCCATAATCAAATCCTTAAATAACTTCTCCATAGTGTCCACCCATTTCTCTACCACCCACGGATCGGTCGTCTCACCCTCAAAGACGAGTGGCTTGTACTTTCGAAACTCTGCAAGACTCGGCCTCACCCTAGCCCGCTCGGGATGCAATGCCGGATCTCTACGGGCAACGGCAGCAGACTGAGTGGGGGAGGGTGTGATGCCAGCATCCCTCACGGAATCCACGACCGTAGCTCCCGGTATCGACCACTGAGCTGCCGGTGAAGGAACATCCGGAGGTGCTGTCACCGGAATCACTGATGCCCTCGCCGTAGCAGTATCAGTAGGAAGACCGTCATCACCACCTGCTGCCAGCGCGTGCGCCTCAGGCCGAACCAGCACAAGAGCAGGAGTCTGAGTAGCAATAACCAAAGTCGCCGTCTAGCGGGTTATTTGCTGAACAACGCCGATGAGCACTGTCAATTTCCCCCACAAATCTTGAACCTGTTGCCGAAGCAACCGATTCTCTAAGGCTATATAGAAGCCTCGGCGGCAGTCGGTCTCACCCCCTCCTCTCCTCCGCCATCACCCGGCGATCGAGTACGGGCCATACTTTGTATACACGACTAACGGGGTCAGCAATCATCAAAACAAACAAAAACCGACGAAACAAACATTATCCAAAACATCATACAAACCAACAAGACGACACCTAAAACCCATGCTCCTGCGTGACCGGGGACCTTGATGATTACATTAGTTGATAGCATGAAATCAAATATTGTGGATGTTTGGACACATGTAGAACTTAAAGATATGTAAATTGCGTGGCTGATGCCTTTACGCTTTGATACCATCTTAATCTGTCACACCCCGTGAGTGGTTTAAAAGTGAAAAACGACCCAAATTTTTTTTTTCAAAAGCCCTCACCCCGGCACGTGTCCCAGACCCGCCACGTACACAAGATCACTCTAAACAAACCAATAGAGTGTCCCCTGTATATGCACGACGTCGCACAACAAACAATCACCAACCATCACCAGTTTAACATACACACAAAGCGGATGAGGGATTAACTAAATCTTTACATCATACAAGAGAAGATCGCCCACTCGGCATACTCCAAGTTGAAAGGATAAAACCACAAGGTTTAAAACAGTGACTACCCGACACTCAGTTTGAAAACAGTTTTCGCAAATATTTTATCTTTTAAAAAAATCTCCACATTCCACATACAACCATCACAAGATAAAATGAAGTTCTAAAAGTCTATTATCCCAAGGCATTCACGGTGTTCATATGTTCCTACATCCATGTCACAACACATCCACATCACAATATGTCCAAGTATCATGCACCAATATCTACTTAATGTAATGATCAAAAGAGGAGTAAAAGTGTCACCGGAATGATGAAATGCGAGTCACTCTCGCGTTGATGCCTCTCCCCCGTCCCCGCCCGAGCCTGTCACACGGTGGGAGTTAGTGACCAAAAATATAGGAAGGAAAATCGATATAACAATAATCATATGCAAATGATAGATACAATAAAGTAAACAGGACATCAAACCGTAATTCGGAATATCTGAACTATTCGTACCACCCCCTTAGTCCGTAGACCTAAGGAAACATCAAACCTGCTCAATTCTTTGGTGCCCCTTTAACCCTCGCCGCTATGCCACAGAGGGCCCCTACGAAGTCACCATGTAGAGATCACGGGTCCTTAGACCACTTCCTCAAAAAATTACACCCTTGCGGTGGCCAAACCGCTGGTGTACGTGACTGCGCCATGAGCTTTTTGATCCTTTAGTTGTGTACAACTTTGCAATGCCTTTCACAATCCCATACTTGTGGAATAAGATGCGGTATCTCTCACGATCCCATACTCGTGGAATAAGTCACGGTTCACCTCACGATCCCATACTCGTGAAATAAACCGATAAGTTAAGTATCCGTCCTTGTCCCTTACGTATGTATCGTTTCGTTGTAATAACCGTGACGATGTCTTTACTGTCATCTTAAAATAGCAATACCGAAAACAACAACAAAAGGGAAAGGAGGGTTGAACACCAACATTCAACCACACCCTCAACCTTGGTTTAGTTACCCACCTCGATTGTTGAAGAAAACGATGTTCCGAAAACCCCTTAAAATCTTCTCAACCTTGACCGGATGAAAGCTACATCAAAACCAATATTAAAAACACAATTAGACAATAATTTTGTACATCGTATGTCAACCCGGGCTTCCGACGGCGAAAACGGCGAGAACATCGCAACCGAGAATAGATTCCGTCAACGGAAACCCAAGCCCACATCAAAATCATAAATTGTGGTTCACATCGGAAATCCGACGGCCAAAAACCCAACCAAACCCAACAACGGCGGAGGCCAAACAGCCCCAAAAATCTGAAAACGAAGCGAAACGGGCCGAAACCCAATTGGAGAAGGCAGCAGCACTCTTGGGCTGGGCTCGGGTGCACGGACCCAGGCGTGGACCGGGTCCACGCCATGGGACAATGGGCTAATGCACCGGCCGAACGCCAGCGCGTGGACCGCACTCCGCTAGGCCGTGCTGTGCCGCGTGTGGAAAGCTGGGCGCGGGCTGGGCCGGTGCAGGGAGGTGGCACGAGCTGGGCTCACACCTGGAAGAGGCGACCGCGAGCGCCGGGTGCACGCCGAGTGCGTGGACCGCACGCACTGTGCCGGACCATGTAGGGCTTGGACGCACCGAGTTCACCCGTGAGGCGCCGGCCGCGTGGACCGGGCGCACGTCGGGCGCGTGGACCGCGCGGCGGGGCCAGGATGGGCTGCATAGTAACGAGTTTTTTTCTTTTTTTTTTCCTCTTTGCCCTCCTCGACTCCGGTGGTGACCCCGCCACAATGGCAACGGTGGCGGCGGCCTCGCGAACATGGTAATGGCGGCGGCGGCCTCCCGTTTAACACAATGGCGGTGATGGCCTCCCGTTTAACCCCACGACGGCGGCGGTCTCCTGTTACATCCGACTGCGGCAGCGGCCTCCCGTCAAATCCGACGGCGGTGGCTTCGCTAAAATCCCATGCTCCGACGAAAATCCCAAGAAACCCCAAAAGAAAGTACGAAAAATCTCATGAAAAACAAGGATAATAACGAAAAGCCAAGAACTAACCTCTTTGCCGACGGGGACGACGGTATGATGCTCGGCTCCGATCTCCGATCTCCGGTCTCCCACGATGATGGCGCTCCCTCCTCCGACCTTCAATGAGGATGACGATTTCGAATCCGATCTTCGACGCACCCCTCGAGGAAAAAAATGAAGTTCTCTTTTGTTAACAAAAACCGAAAAAACGAGGGTTTTCTTATTTCACTCTCTTTAACGTGTAAAGTAAAACCGATCCCCGGTTTCCACTATTTATAAGAAATTTTGAAACAATAATAACCGCTCTTATCTTTTTGTAACAAATCTGATCTTTTTGCAACCAATTCCATCTTTTGTAACAATGTTATCTTTTGATTTAACCGTTTCTTCCTCGATTTGCGTATCAAATCTATCGGAGATCTCATCATACATTGGTACGGATATTAAAGCACCAAAAGCCAATAATGGATATTTAGAAACTCTTTTACACCCATTGCTTAGAAAAATCGCACCTGAAGCTCCGGTTACCGGATTTTTGAGCCGTTCTCACCGTCGTTCTCCGTTTAACGAGCCCTACAATATAAAAACAAAATCCAAGGAGATAGATACCCCAAGAAAATGAGAAAAATACCACGCACACCAAAACTGATACCGAAGGAAAAACCGTGGACACTACACGTTCTTATTTGATTTGGGTGAAGGCACTAGTCCTTCGGGATTTGGAAAAATAAAATCGTTTTTAACTGTTTTTCTTAAGAACTAAAATTTACTAAAATTGGGTTTTCTTAAATCAAGATGGTTTTCTAAGAAGAAGTTACATTTTGTCCTCACCGAGAGAGTGGTCGAGTGAAATAGTTTTCCGAAACAAATGTCATCTTTTTATGTAAACCTCCTCACCCCAACGAGGGTTCGGGTAATCTGGGTTCTAAAGGCTGCCTCCTTATTTTGGGGCAAGAGCTACGGGAGGCTGTGCTACAGCTTTGGCTCTCGATTCTGCACGGTTCTTTTTGTGGGTTATGGGATCCAATGATCTAAATAGGAAAAAAACCACCTAGAGGGGGTTGAATAGGTGTAAATAATAAAACTCAAAAATCTTTGCGTAAAAATAACCCAATGCGGAAAAATAAATAAAGTACGTAAGATTTTACGTGGAAAACTCCAATCCAGGAGTAAAAAACCACGGGACCGATCACACGGTGAAATCCACTAAGATTAAACACGTACAAGGTGATATATAACACACACACACGACTCAACCTTTATCGTACGCTCCAAGTAGATCTTCTCCGCTTGCTCCACAACGCACCTCGAATCCACGAAGACGTCGCGACTTCGAATCCACGAAGCCTAACTCCGAATCCATGAAGTCTTCAACCAAATCCACGGTTATCAATGAAGCATGCCGAATCCACGAACACACCTAACTTCGAATCCACGAAGTCGTTCAACCGAATCCACGGTCACTAATGAAGCATGCCAAATCCACGAACACGCCTAACTTCGAATCCACGAAGTCGATCACCTTGAATCCACAAGGCCACGCGAATCCACACGCCGATTCCCCTTTCAGAAATCGTTGTTTGTTTATTGGTGGTGACGATATTTGAATACTTAGATCAATATAGATAGACTAGGAAACAACACCATCTAAGTATTCATCGATTTGATTCTTCGAAAGAAAAGAGATTGAAAAAACCTCGAATCAAACCGATAAATATAGAGAAAGAAAACCTAAAATAAAACGGTGTTTACCTTTTCTTCTCTATATGTGGATTACCTTTTTCTTACCTTTGATCCCTTTTTAGGATACCCTAAAAGATTATATTAGGGCCTATTTATAGGTTAGAAATGTTTTGGAAGAAGATAAGAATAAAAAACAACCTCAATAGAATTTTTTCCGCACGGCGGTCCGAACTGGATTTCATCTGATCCGGACTGTCGTCATTGACAGAAAAATTTTCAGAAATAAGCTTTGGGGTCCGGACTGGATAGGTCTGATCCGGACTGTTTCATGCGTTTTGCCAAAAATCATGTTCGGGCTCCGGACTGGATAGGGGTTGATCCGGACTGGTTTTTCGCATGAACCAAACTATGTTCGGGGTCCTGACTGGATCTGCCTGATCCATATCCTGAGCATATAAAATGTCCAATTTTTAATTTTTAAGAACCCAACTTGCAGCCCAAAATCTTAGCAAGCCTTCTGCCCAGAAGGTCTTTTCTCCCTAGGTAGAAAAGCTCGGATTTATTCCGATTGATCGTCAGTCCCAACGCTCATTCAAACAGTCGCCAGATGAAGAGAAGGTTTTTAATCTGGGTCTTCTTAGCGTTACAAAAAAGATCGTGTCGTCTGCGTACTGAATGATTGCCATCTTAAAATTTTCGGTAGGACCGACGCCTTGTAATAGTCTGTTACCCACAGCTTTTTCAGTCATTCTCGCTAAACCTTCTGCCACTACCAGAAAGAGGTACCTTCTGCCACTACCAGAAAGAGGTAAAGGGAAAGTGGGTCACCTTGCCTCAGGCCCCTTTTGATTCTGATCCATTTAGTCGGAACTCCGTTGACAAGTACCGCTACTGTGATGATCCGGACTTCCACAGAGACTGTTGTAGCATTAACAGTGATTATAGGAAGCTTACACGGTATATTGGAGCCTATTGTATCAAAATCGGAACCCAGAAATGGACCCGGCGCGAAAATCAGATCAAGTGGGCTTTTCCGGGGGCTTTCGGCAAAATTTCGGATGAGAATTTGGAAAAATGGACGGCGGATTTGGACTCAGCGCGCGAAAACGATCAAAATGGTGTATTCACTTATTTTTCGGCGCCAAAGTTATTGTTCACCGGAACAGTAACTCCGGCCAGCCGGAATTACTGTTCCGGCGACCGGCGGCAGGCGGCAGGCGGCGGCGCACGGCGGAGCAGGGCGGCGCAGGGGCGGAGAAGGGCCGCGGGCAGGTGCAGGCGGGCGCGGGCAGGCGCGGGCAGCGCGCAGGCGGCGGGGTCCACAGGCAAAGCGTGCACCGGGAGCACCGAGAACGGGGTTTGCCACGTGGCATCCCCTGATTGGCTGGACGGCGTCAAAGGAGGCGGCGGTGGCTTTGACACGTGGCTGCTCCTGATTGGTGGACATTTTCCGGAAGACCCGGCGCGTGGACCGGCCGCGTGCGCCGCGTGAACCACGTGGGGACACGTGGCACCATCTCAGTGGCGGGCTCACGCCGCCCACGTGAGCGAGGTGTGCGGAGCGTTGACCGCGGGGGACACGTGGCGCATTCTTGTGATTTCAGGCGCGCACAGTAACGGGCCGGCCCGTTACTGTAGCCGCCCGAAATATTCGGGCGCCCGATTTTGGGGCCCAAAAGCCCATTTGACTTCTTTTCCTTTGTGGGCCTATAAATAGGCCCTTTGCTTGGGCTTTTTCACCCTTTTCCCGAACTCTCTTACCCTTGGACCCTTTAGCAAAGTTGGAGATCCTCATGTTGCGCATCTTCTGGCACAGGCTCGGAATTTTTGGAGGCCGCGGCGTCGACGACTTCGGCATCGTAGCGCAGAGCGACGTTTTTTCATCGGAGGCCCGTTATCGTCACGTTTCGGTTTGAGAGGTCCACAGAGCTACTCCAATAGTATTTTTGGACGATTTTTGCGGCGTCGGATTCTCAAGAGGTAGGCCTTCGATTTTCGTGTTGATCACCTTGCTTTATTCTGAGTTCTTGGCACGGTTTTCGAGGAATCTCTAAGCCCCTGTTTTGCTGGTAGTTTTTCTGGACAGCAGAGCCTTCTCGGATTTTTATCTCTGCACTCGGGTATCGGAATTCAACGTTTGAGGACTCGATTGACATCTACGCTTCGCGAGGATCACCGTCGTATTTTTATTGAAATTTTTGGAATTTACCTCAAAGGTGATAATAATGCTTCTTTTGGACAGAAATTTCAGCAAAACTGTACACATGGAATTTTGTATTGTTTGTGATGTTTGGGCTATATCTTTGTACCCAGGAGGAGTTTTTGGGTGTTTTTAGGCCCGTTGGAATCGTGGGAATCTGAGGATTTATCCCCGTGTAGTTTCAGCTTATTTGGATCTTGGTTTAACGCGCGCTACAGGTGGGTGACCTTGTCTTCAAGATTGATGGACTGGACATTAATTCTATTATAGTAGGATTATGCATGATTGTGAGTTTAATTGGATAGCATGCTAGAATGTGAGTATAGATATTCCTGGACATAATGTTATACTCGCCCGGGTAGTGGGCCGAGTGGTCGGGATTCTTTTTAGTGTGAGATTTATGTTACACTCGTGCCTGAGAGCAGAGTGGAGTCTGGTAGTTGTACTTGGTCGTTTATCTGTGGTGGGAGCCGTTTGGGTAAACGGCAGTCCCGAGATGTCTTGTTTCCTTGTTTTACTTGTCGCCACTGTGTTAGTGGCAGTTGCATATCGGTGTTAGTAGGACCTAGGACCCAGACAGATTTTAGACACACATGATTTCTATAAACTAATGTTTTCTTCCAAATTTCGAGGGGTCGCCGGAGCCTGTTCTTGTTTGATTTGGGTGAAGGTAATAGCCCTTCGGAGTCTGGAAAATAAGACTTATTTAAACAGATTTTCTTGAAAGAACTAAAATATATTAATTTGGGTTTCTCAGATTAAAATAGTTTTCAGTAACAACTGTCATCTTTTTATTACAACTTCCTCACCCGAGAGAGTTTGGGTGATCTGGGTTCTAGGGGCCGTTCCTCTTCGGGACGAAAGATACGGGGGTTGTGCCTGGAACCTGTTCTTGTTTGATAGGGTTGTAGGTGTTGGTCTCCCGGAACTTTCGGACCCTGGTTGGTGTCTTCCGCATGTTGTACCAAGGTTTTCGCGTTCCCGAACTGTAAGGAGGTCGGGAACCTTGATGGGCGGAGCCTGGAGTCTGTTCTTGTTTGATTGGGGTTCTAGGCACCGACTTATCGAGGTTTTCGAACCTTTATGGTGTCGGTCCTTTCTGTGTTATCTATGAGTTTGGGTTCTATGTGGGAGCCGTTGGGTTGACGGTGGTCCTGGCTGTGAGTATTTCCAGTCAGTGAGTTAGAGATGAGATGTCAGTTACTGTCGTTCTTGTTGATCATGAATTTGGACTATAGCCTGCATGAGCCATTTGAGCTCGACAGAGATGCGCGGATACTTTCCTCGGTGGGGTCGCGCCCCTCGAGTGCCACTCCGGAGTTGGGCCTGTTACTTGCTATCGCGACTTGTCGACGCAGTCCCTCTGGCTGGGCCAGCTTTGGCAGTCACGGACACCCTACGGTAGACCCGTCCTTTTGTGGATGTGCAGCAGTAGGTGGGCGCAGGTTTGACTGGACCCTTTGTGGCAGTCAGTGTAGATTGGGCGACTATACTTCAGTGTTAGTAGATGCATCATGTTTCCATCTGTTCCACTTTTTGAGCATTTAGATAGAGGCATAGTAGCTGTAGAGTTTATTTTTCCAGCTCTTCCCTTTCAGTACTGCATTTGTTACTTTATGCCTCTAGTAGACTTAGTGGGCAGACCGTCGGGCTTGTTGGCGGCACCCACTGAGAACTACTGTGGGATGTAGTTCTCACACCCGTCGCGGTGTATTTTTCCCCAGGGCCTTCTACTCTTGTTCCTGTTACTCCTGTTGCTGATCCGGCTGATCGAGGTAAGGGAGTCGCGAGATAGATCCCTACCAGTTGTCGTCCAGAGAGTAGTTGTACCCCCTTACTATTTTGAGAGTTACATTTTGAGAGACCTTTGTAGTGAGGTTCACTTGTACGTTTTCTTTTATAGTTGAGAGACTTTGTACTTTTGTGAGGACTTGGATTGTATTATTTTATTTCTGTAGTGTACTTTTCAGCTCTGATATCAGTATATAGTTATAGTCTCATTCTTTTTGCAGGTTAGACGCTTCGTCTATACGGGGTTTTCCGTATGGGCGGCGGATCTGTTGGTGGGCCCGGGTCGCAAATTCGACCCCGGGGTGTGACAGCTACTTTGGCGTTCGAAGTGCATTGCTGGATCCACCCACACCACTTGTGGCTCGCCCTTAGCCAAGTCATGACTTTATTCAAAAATCCCCAACTCACTCTATCGAATGCTTTCTCAAAATCAGCTTTGATCCCAACACTTTCTACTCCTAATCTTGAGCACCAATTCATAATTTCGTTGGCAGTCGCGAAGGAGTCCAGGATGAATCGGCCTTTAATTAAAACTGACTGCGTGGGCGAGATGATGTCTTTCAAGCAAACTGCTAATCTAATAGCAAGAACCTTGGAAATGATTTTTTGGACGCTGTTGATGAGGCTAATAGGTCTGAAATCATTTGCCAACTTTGCACCTTTTTTTGGAACTAGGCAAATATAAGAGTAATCCAAAGGTCCGGAGTTCAAGTTTCCGTCAAAAAGGTCCAGAAAAATATTAAGTCAGTTTTGATCACCTCCCAAACCTTTGGAAGAACAACAGATTGAACCCTTCAGGCCCAGGGTGTCACGCCCCGGCGTCGAAACTGCGACCCGGGCTCGCCAACAGATCCGCCGCCCATACGGAAATCCCGTATAGACGAAGCGACTAACCTGCAAAAGAATCAACTACACCATACAAATATCAGAGCTGAGAAGTAAAGTACTGTAAAACTAAAATCAACCACTGTACAACTGGAAATAAAACAATATCCATCTCCCAAATACGATCGTATGAAAAGTCCTCTGATACAAAAACTCAAAAGGGAGATATCTCCAATATATACCTCAGTGTACAAGCTCTCAATACAAAAATGTCCTCACTACATCAGTCTCTCAACTGTAAAATAAAATACAACTCTAAAACCTCACAACAAAGGTCTCTCAACAGAGGGAACAGAAGTAACCTAATCTACTGAAGCTCTCCTCTGAAGGGGTACCGCTACACTCCAACGACGGGTAGGGAACTAGCTCGCGACTCCCTCGCCACGGTCAGAAGTATCAGCAACGGGAGCAACAGGAACAGGAGAAGAAGTCCCTGGGGAAAAAGACACCACGACGGGTGTGAGAACTACATCCCACAGTAGCTCTCAGTGGGTGCCGCCAACAAGCCCGACGGTCTGCCCACTAAGTCTACTAGAGGCATAAGATAACAGTGCGATGAAATCTAAACAAGAAAAGCTGAAACTACTCTACAGCTACCATGCCTCTACCTAGATGCTCAAAAAGTGGAACAGATGAAAGTAAATGTGACCGCTCGCACCCAAGGTGCTCAATCGACCCAATCGAACTGACTGCCTCATAGGGTCCAGTCAAACCTGCGCCTACCTACTGCCTGACGTCCACGGAGGAGAGGACTTACGTAGGGCGTCCACCTGGACTAACTCACCCCTCGCGCAAAATGCCTCAACAGGCCAAACATCGCATCCACTGCGGCATCTCAGGGGGCGCGACCCCAACTGAGGAAAACGGCGCGGCATAGAGTATCGAACATTGGCACATGCAGACTATAGTCAAAATCCACGCTCACTCTCAGAACGAAAGGACTCAAGATCCCCAAATATCTCGCACCACAGTCGGAGCACTCTCGACGACTCAGCTGATCAGCTCTCTCGAATCTCAAGACTCTACCAAACACCACAACTCGAAGCACAAAACACACTGGCTGGAGATACTCCACAACCAGGATCGACCCACAACTCAGGGCTAACAACACTGGTCGGACAACACCCAACGACCTGGGACCACCGTCAACCCCAACGGTTCCCAACAACACTGACCGGGAGATACTCGACGGCCCGGGACCACCGTCTACTCAACGGCTCCCCACGACACTAGCACAAACTAAACTCATCTACCAGACTACACTCTGCCCCCAGGCACGAGTGCAACAAAGTCCCACAGAAACCTGACCCTCGTCCCACTACCCGGGCGAGGCAACACTATGTCCAGGAAAGATGCAAGGTGTGGGAAATCTAAAGCATAAAAGAACCTAGCCCAAGTGAAGGTTCTCTACTGGTCTGGTTAAACATGCAGCATATGACGGGGTGCTCGGTCAAGTTCCAATAATAGCATTAAATAAACTAAATCATGAGCAGGGAACATCAAGGGATAAAAATACCAAAACCAAGCAACATAAGCCTCATCTCCCTAAACCTGCTCTCAACTAGCATAAGTAAAAACAAACACCGAACATATAATATCTCGAAGATATCTACTGTGTACCCTGAAACATGAAAGCCTCAATCCACATGAACTAAATCATTCTTATGCTTGCCTCTCAAGGCTAAAGATTGTACTACGAATTATGCATGTTCTCAAGTTATCAGATATAAATATACTACCTCGCAAGTTTCCATCAGGCATATCTCAATATCATATAACACAATTCCTTGAACCAATGTCATCACCAAACTTGCATTTCTATCATATATTGGTACACTAAACATGCATGCATTCTAAAACATAGAATTAGAGAACCGTCCACCGGTTCTGGAGACGAAACACCCACCTGAAGCGCTTTCCGCAGGCAAAGCTGAAGTCGGTGAAGTGTGAAGACGCGCAGAGTCCAAAATCTGCCAGAACTGCACCCTCGGTACAAGTCGCGCAAGCCTCGGCTCCAAACAGCTGAACACATCCGGAATTCACTAACTCCAATGTTCTCCAGTTCCAACAGGTTCAGAAACAGTCGTGAACCTTCCTGGGTACAACAATAAGGTCCAGGATTACATTTTTATTCTAAAATATCCAAGAACACACAGTCTGAAAAATCAGTCCCAAAGATGTAATTATTTCACCTGCAGCGAGAACTCAGAAAAAACCAACATAAATACTGGTGCGTTCCTCGCGTCGCTACCTTCGAAACGAGTACCTGCACAACCAATCCCGAGCACCGTAGACCAAGTTACAAATTCCACAACACAGGGTGCGCAAAACCACACAACAACATAACTGTAAAACTCTGTACAGTAAAGGGGAAGAAGCACACCTTCGGACAAGCCTCATAAAAATCCAATAAAAATACGGGGACAATCCTCGCGTCGAGTAGATGAAAAGAGTCTAAAGGTTCGACTCCATCCGATGTTCGGTTGCGGAGATAAAAATCCGGCAAGGTGTCGCTGTCCAGAATTCCTCACAGAAATGGGGTCCCAAAGATATAGGAATTTACCAGATTCTAAGCAAGATTTAGCCTTTCCCTTCAATATGAAAGATGTAGGTCTCTGAGTCCTGATGAATTCCCCGCAAAAATCAGCTTAAAATTCCACTTCTTCAGCCCTAGGGAGCAAAAACACTGAGCATTGCTCAAAACCACATCCAGAATCTCAGCTGTACACAACAATCCCAAAGATGGCTTAATTTACCTAACTTAGAGTCCAAATTGGAAGTTCCACAAAATACGAAAATTGTATCTCTGTAAGTCCTGGAAATTTACCAACAAAAATCAACTTAAAATTCCATTTATACATCCCAGGGGAGTAAAAATACTAACCTCTGCTCGAAATCCTCCACAGAAAATAAGTGTCTCAAAGATTGCTATATTTACCTGGTTTAGAGCTTCAATTAGGTCTTCTCCTCAATACCAAAGTTGTAGATCATGAAGTTGTGAGAAGAACCACGCAAGAATCATCCCAAAATTCCATTTCTACACTTCTGGAGACCTCCTGGAAGAAAAAGTGACGAAGTGGAATCCGAAACCAGCAAACTTCAAGCTCCACTCAAAAATGCTAAAAGATGGTATTTTCCCTTGATAATTGCTGGAGAAGAAGATAACCCCTTAGGAGAATTTTTGATGCAAAAATTCCCTTTTTACAGCTCTCAAAAAGCCTTCCAATTGATCAAGAAACCTCTCCAAACTATCAGCCTTACCTCAAAAACTCCCTTTCACAACGAATCCCTTGCACCCGATCCGGTGCAAGGCGGGTCGGACCCCAACCGTCCGACCGACCACACGTCGCGAGGGCGAGGCGCCAGCGCTCCCTGCCCATGCGCGGGCGCGCGCCACGCGTGCGCGTGCATGCGCGGCGCACGGCTGCGCGGTGCACCGCGCGTGCCGGTGCACCGCGCGTGCACCGGCCGCCCGCGTCGCCTCCTGCACCGGGTGTACGCCCACCCCGTGCACCGCGCTGCACCAACCGGTCCATGGGCCGTGAGCCAGCCGCCGTGAGCCCGGTCCACCATTCCAGCAACACCAAAAACCTTATTTTAAGCCCAAAAAGTCCAAAAAGAGTGTAATTCGCACCGCTTTTCGCGCCGAGTCCAATTCAACAAACCGATTTGCCAAATTCTCACTCTAAAAATTCCCGAAGGCAACCGGAGAGGTAATCCTTTATCCCCAAACTTCGCCCGGAGTCCAAATTTGACATCTAAAACGCGCGAAACCACCTCTAAACACTCGATGGGTCCACCAATTACCCACGCAATCTCCTATTAAGCCCAAAATCCAACACTCGTGTCCAAATTGCGTCACAACCCATTCTCGGGCCCGACAGGCGCACAAACACTCCCAACGGCCACTAAAGGCTGCCCAACAACCAGCAACCCCACACGGGGAATTCCGGGACCTCACATAGGGGCTTTATTGTTTCCAAGTTGGAAAGTAGCCTTTTTTATCTCTTCTAAGGAGAATTGGGATGTCAGGTGCTTCGAGTTGAGTAATGGCCTAGAAGCGAAGAGGTTAGTCCAATCACCTGTTGGCACGTCTACAGAAAGGCTCGGGGCGAAGACTTCTTTGAATTTGTCGTAGAAATACTCTCTTTTGTCCTATTCTCTGTAGATGTTCCTGCCTTCATCTTCAACCATATTTATGGCATTCTCTCTTCTCCTACGATTTGCCAGAGCATGAAAAAAAATTGTGTTCCTATCTCCTTTATGTAGGAAGTTTTGCTTGGCTCGGGATCTCCAAAGCGTCTCCTCCTCCGCTACGATCTTCGCAAGTTTTTCCTTGGGCAACTTCCTATTATCAAGCTATTGTGGTGTCAGACTTTGGCATTCCTCTAGATGGTCCAGTTGTTGGATTTCCTCTAAAAAGGCTTTCTTGGTATTTAAGATACTATAATAGTTCGAGGAGCACCATTCTTTAATTCTTTTGTGACAATGCCTGAGTTTTCCTACAAAAGTGAGAACACTGGATCCTTTGGTTGGCCCCTCCATCCACCAGGTTGGCATTTGACTGCAGAACTCCTCCTGGGCGAGCCAGACCTACTCAAATCTAAACAATCGATTCTTCAACTTATCGTTCGTTGATAGCAAAATTGGGGTATGATCGGATGTGATTCTTGGCATCGCCACCACTTTAGTAAGTGGAAAGGCTTGGTCCCATTCCGTGGAGATTAGGGAGCAATCGAGTTTCGCTAAGGTAAGTGACCTTTGAAGGTTAGACCGGGTGAAGTGTTGGTTCCCCATCGGCAAGTCAATTAGTTCTAGTTTAAGAAGCAAATCTGAGAACAAAGCCATCAACCGTCCACTCCGCTCTTCTTTCCTGTTGATTTCTGGTATGATTGAAGTCTCCACACATCACCCACAAACCACACAGACCCCTTTAAGGGCTGCTAGCTCGTTGCAGAACTCATCCTTTCCATTCCACGAAGGTGGCCCGTAAACGTTCGTAACAAAGAAAATCGAACCAGAAGCGAAGTGTTTAAGCCTAAGCGTAAGGGAGAACTTGCGCACCAAAATCTCAGTACATGAGAAAATTTTGGAGCTCCAACAAGTCTCTTGAAGCCTCTTGAAGCCTTTTGGAGAAAATTTTATCAAGCCTCTTGAAGCCTCAATCGATTTAATGTACTGACATTTATCGACAAAAGACCCAGCAAACGAAGTAAGGAAAGAGTGAGAGATCGCTTCCACTTTCGTTTCTTCAAAGCAAAGAACAGACGACTTAAACTTAGAGACTACAAACTTCATCAGACACCTTTTACCCTAATTATTCAGACTCCTAACATTCCAACTACATATCTGAAACATGGTTGAAGAAAGAAAACACCAATACCAAGGTTAAGCAGGAGCGTCGCAGCGCACTCTAGGGAGAGGCTTTCAGAAACTCCTGAAAGCAGTGCGCATCATCGTCACTGAGTAGAATCCCACACTTAGCACCTTTTTCTTTAAGTTTGGTGAGAGTCAGGGAATAAGGACCATTGCGTGTGATCAGGGGAACTCCATCGAACAGTAGAGCTTTACGCGCTCTTGCTCGATCTATCGAGTGATCGTTGGAACGGCCAACCAATCTTGCACTCTTTCTGGTACGGGTGGGCCCGCTACGCACAGTCATTTCCAAAGGACAAAGTTCAAGACCCCTAGCGCAATCTGTAGGGAGAGTTGCAAAGTTCAGAGCTGTAGACGTGGGTGGGACACCAAGGCCTACAGAGCTTCGACATCTGATAGAAGCGACAACGTGATGAGAGCCCTTATCAGGCCCTGGAGAGACATCCACAATGTCCCCAAGATCGAGCCCAGAGTAAGGGCCAGCCAAGCTTGCAAGAGCGGGTCATGCTACATCCAGAGATGGATTTAGCACCAAGGGGGGATCCAATTCAGGTAAGTGGATCCTGAAGAGAGAGATCTCATAGTTGGGTGCTATCCTTAAGGGCCCAGAATCAGGTTCGGTTAGATAGGCCCAACAGAAGGCTAGAGGGTACAGAGGCCCAATCCCCCCCCCCCTCCCCCTCAAGAGAGGAGGACCGCATCCTAATTAGCAGAGGTGTCCTAAACATGCCGCTCGACTTATGACCCGCTGAGCCCCACACGTGAGAAATCCAAGGCTGCGACTTTCCCCATCCTTGCTCCAGCGAAAAAGGTATCGTCGCTCGAGGCAACACCTGCAGGCCAACCTCGCGAGCCTTCTCCGCCGCTCGAGGATCCACGAGGCTACTCGAATCCTAGTTAGCGCCCAAAACCACCGCTTCTCCGATGTTGTCCTCTGTCCTGTCGCCCATCTTTCTCGTCAAACTCAACTCTAGAACGACATTTGAAAACTTTCCGAAAGGGTCTCGCTTGCTACTCCCGAGGCGTGGAGAAGACCGACGGGTAAGCTCCTCATCCTTTACTTTCTTATCATTGAGTAGGCTCAGCCGAGCCATCTCTCCAACCATTGGGTCAACAGAGCCATCCCTGTCCACCCCTGGTTCTAGGCCCGCCGTGCCGGCGCTGGAGCAATTAGGACACCGCTGCTCCCCGAGGATCCCAGGTGAACGATTACGCCAACGGTCTCTAATCTCAGACGAGTTCCAAGAGTCGTTATGCCCTGTTGCATCGCCCTCAGTTGAATTATTGGTTGTAGCCTCACCGCCATTTTGATGGACCCTTCTAGCTAAATTCCGACCAAGGGGATCTGCTTGGCCTCCTCTCTCGTTCGGGTCTCCCCCTGCAAAAGGAATGTCGCGATCATCCCCACCAAACGAAGCCAATCTCTCCAGCTGCACCAGAACAGAGATGGTAATATCCCCCAAAGTGATGGCCAAGATTTCAGGTATGTCAGAGAGGTCATCAACGGCGACTTGGCATCGAAACCTGGTGAAATTCAACATATTCACGCTGATTTCATCCCCACAAAGATATCTACCGAATCCATTGACAACAACTACAACCCACGCCTCCGACCAACATTCGAAAGGCAGGTTGACGAGCTTGATCCAAGCCTTATAAGTAATTGTGGATCGACTCGCTCCCCTATAGGGGTTCCATTCATAACACCGAAGCTAGCAGTGGGGGAATCTAACGACCTCCCTGCTAAAAAGCGTGTCAGGCCGGACCCATTGTGGGAGGAAGATCACAAAGTCCTTCTCACTGGAGCGGCCTACGTGAAAGTCATTAGAGAGGCCACCAAACCTGCTGGCAAGACCAGCGGCAATTATCTCCTTGGGGCAATGCCTAAGGTTGTCAGGTCCAATGACGTTAGCGAGGACCGCATTGCGACAAAGTCGTTAGCGAGAATGAAACCCTTCCGAAAGAGGGACAAAGACCTTCATCGATGGTGGACGAAACTAATAAGGCATCCGCATAGTCTCCCGAGTAGACACTCTACGGTGGCGACAGTAGCGAGCATAGTGTTCGAGCCTGAAGCACGAGGCGCACCGAAGAGGGTCTCTGCAGTCCCTAACTCTGTGATCCTCAGCGAGGCACCTAAAGCACCTTCCTGCGAAAGAGAAAGATCCTTGCAGTGGGTGCCGGGAGAGCTTTGAGAGTTTCAGGGAGGATGAAGAAGAGGATCTCTCCAGGTGAGAAGGATGGCAGAGAAAGACCTCTTTATAGGACAGCTTCTGAAGGGTCACACTTCCTATCGAGCTTCCCTCCTTGATCCTCTGGGTATAGGGAGGAAAACCACAATTACTCCTTTCCTAGTGGGGGCAAAGCTTTGGGGGGGAGCTGCAAGAGCCTATGGATGAAGGGGGGAAGTCCGCATTGAAATGACAGCAAGTGGATAAAGGAGCACCTTGAGATCAGCCCAAGAGACCTTGGGTTTTGTCTTCTCCCTTTAGTCCAAAAAGGGCTCAAATCTAACATTTGATTCCCTACAAACAAGAATAGAATCAAGTTTCACCTTCTCATGAGTTTTCCTCTTCTAGTGTAGAGCTTCACTCGCTTTTCTCTTCAACTGTTGGAATCTAAGCTCCAGGTCACCTGCAAGATAATTAACATTCCGCCAGCTTTCCTGTCTCTTAGAGCTGCTCCCTATTGCAATGGGGCCATCAGAGTTGGATTCCTTCCTAGGCAGCTCCGAGCCAACTGACTTCGCCCGAAAGACGAGAACCTCGCCTCGTCCCCCAAGTCTCGACTTGAGCTGCAAGCTGCTTCTTCTCCACTTTCTCTCCATCAAACCTCACGACATGTATGACTTTATTTTTTAGAACCTTTGTTTTCTTTATAAAGAAATTTGGCTAGTTAGTAGTACCTCTTAACTATTATTACATAGAAGTGCTTACCTGTTCACTTGCTGCTTTTCCATGCACATTTACTAAAAGATATAACTAAGGTCGTTTAGGCATGGATTTTTCTTACAAGTTTCTTATTGCGGAGTTGCCGAATTTCATATTCTGAATGGACGGAAGAGCAGTTGAATATTATTATTTCCCTTGTTCCATGGTTGTACCTCTTTCCTGTTGGATACTATCTCATATTGGTCTTATAAACCATGATTAGGATGATTAATTACTTAATTTGTTGGAAATATCAGTGTTCTTTTGGCTTTAGAAGATAGTAAATATATGATATCTGGTAATTCTTTCAATAATTGCTTCTTCTCCTCAACAACATAGGAGTATATGACATCAAATTTGGGTTCGATTTGTTAAACTTGATGTACAATATTAAAACTATCTAAAAATTAAATTTTATAATTTTTTAACTTTATTTGTCTAGTAAACGAATAGCCCCCAAATTAACCTATAAAAGTAAAATTTTCATAAAAAATAATAATATAATACTTAAATTTCAAATCTGAAATTTTGACCTTACTCTTGTTAAATAAAATTTTTTATTAAAATTTTATCTAATTTAAATTATTCTACACAGTTGAATTTACAAACGTACCATATTGACCGTTAAAATAATTATTTTTGAAACTCTTTAGTCACTTGACAAATGATGTCAAAAACTTATAAAATTTATTTTCTAAATAATTTTAATAGCGTAAATCATACTTAAAACATCATCGAAATGAATATTTCATCATTCGAAAATAATTTATAAGCACAGAACCTCCGTAGTTTAAAGGAGACGTACTTTAACAAGAGAGGAAAGAACGAAAAAGGATTATAAGTAATCTGTATAAGAGCTAAAGAGCAATGCACGTGCAAGAAGTGATGGAATGATCTTTTTTTCTGCAACTACTTCGTTTGGGGGCTTTCCTTAAACTTTTAAAACTTACTTACCTTGCCTCAAAATTGGCTTAAGCTTTCTACCCACCCCATGGAAGGGGAGCTAGCCTGGAAATGAAAGAATCTACATCATAAATCAAAGAAGGATTGCCATCGCAACTGAATGCAGCACATGAATCGAGATAGTTTGATCTGAATTTTCAACACTAATAGTTGACATGCGGGGAATTAGAGAACATCCAGATGGAGGCACAATTCTCATCACCTAACAAGAGCAAAAAACATCGATGGTTATCAAAAACATCATGGAATAAACAGATGCATCTCATGTCTTAAGCACCAAAAGTTGATACATCTATAAGACTAATAATCAAGCCACAGTTCCAAACTAAATGAGCAACAAGCCAATTCGCCTGCTAACTAAACAAGATTGTATTATGGCAGCCAAAAAAAATAAGTACAACAGTAACAAGTAAACATATCAATCGTTCCAATAAAGTGGAAACATAGGAGAGTTTTCACATGCAGCCAATCTCCCATTTACTTTTTAAGGGATAATATCTTATATAACTTTCAATACTTAAAAAATATTTTATTTATTCCTACTTTTTTTTTTTGTTCAAATATACCCTTTATATATTCCTCCGTTATTTAAAAATATCTTTACTGTTAGTACCGATTAAGTTATCTCGAGTTAAATTTTTACCTAAGTTAAAAAAAAATTAAAATACCTAAGGACAAATAAGAAAAACTGGTGACGGTAGAAGAGTATATTTGAAAATGCAACAAATCAAAATACTTCTATTGTCCCTAACTTAAGAGCAAATAAAAAAAATTGGTTACGGTAAAATGATATATTTAAAAGGGCAAAATAGTAATTTCACAGAGAAAACGACAATAGCTAACGGTTCACTAACAAAATTTAACTCTATGGGCATATTTGAAAGAACTAGGAATGTTAAAAGGTATTTTTTATATTAGCTTTCTAAGAGGGGTAAATAAGAAAGTCGAGAATTTTTCAAGGGTATGAAAGTAATTGTTCCTAATTTTAATGAGGACTACTATAGCCCAAGTCAAAGTTGAGAAGACTAAAAGAGAATATTTCAATAGGTTGTCCACCTGCATAAACATTATTAAAAATGCTAGCAAAGTCTTGATCGTGAGCCTAAGAGAATTATTGTAGACTTGTAGTTTTGGCTTATTTCATTAAAGCAACAGTCTTGAAGTGCATCGAGACATGGAAAGAATCAAAACAAAGGAGAAAGACCATAAACATGGTAGTAAGTTTCTTTTTATTTATTTTGGAGGACAGTAAGCCAAATAACCTATCTCAAATATGAGTAGAAATTTCTAACTTGATCTGATTGAGGTTTCTAAAAAGTTTCAAATGATTAGCAGCAGTTCTACACGGATCTCCCGCAAAAATGAAATGGCTCATTGAGTTATAAATGATGTCTAAGCTGCAAGCAGCATCTCTAATAGAAGATTGAATTTTCTGCAGTATGACAGAAAAGGAACAGGTGCCTTTTCCATTATAAACTCTATTTATTCTATACAACCTTGCATGATTGATTACCTCCTGACAAAATGGCAAATATGTCTCTAAGTCTAGGAATCAATAACAGTGCAAGAGGTTCTGAAATAGGTTTCAACTAAGCCATAGAGACAACAAAGCTCACAACTTGCATGAAGTTTCTGCTCTGACGTAAGTCAATGTTAAATATTAACATGGTATACAGTGCCAACTTGGAAAAAGCAATAAAGAAATAAATCACACACAAACCTACACAATGATCGATGGGTTTAAGAGAGATATGACAAGTTTGTCATTGTAACAATACATGCAAAGATGCAACAAGACCAAGGAATTAAGTGCCGTGGCACGGGGGCGTGTCGCTCTCCGCCTGGCACGGTACGGTACGGGCACGCTTCCGTGCCGACACATGGCACGCTTCCGTGCCGATGGATACGCATGACCTCCCAGTGGCACACTCTGCCACGATTTTTTTTTATTTTTTTTATTCCCAATAAGCTCTTATAATAATGTTTTGAAATGTTTAATCAAAAAATTATGAATATTGACTATATATAGCTTATTATTCTCACCAATTAACATACTAATAAATTTTTTTATATATAAAGTACAACTATACCTCATAAAAAATAAAAATAACAATATAATAATAAAATTCACAAGTATAATAAGTATTTAACTATATGTTTATTATAAAACCATGTGCTAAAAAAAAAAAAAAAAAAAAAAAAAAATCTCGGTACGGTCGGCACGGTACAGGCAATACCCAACGCGACACACATTAGGTATCGCTCTGTCTCGAGCGATACCCAATGGATTGGGTATCGCCGACACGGGTGCGCGGTAGATACCCTCCCCGTACCGTGCCGAGCGGCACTTAATACCTTGAACAAGACTGTTGACGCAACATGTAGAATGAACCGCTAAGAAAAAGATGATGTGTTTTTACCAGCCAAACTTGAGTTCTCCTCAAAATTGTCTAGCATGTCAAATCTTCGGTTTCCAGATGATGAAGCGGCCAATGGTAAATATGGATGAAAAGTAAACCCATTGACGGTATCTAAAAAGAGAGGGGAAAAAAAATATCAAAGAAGTTAAATAGGAATTCCGTATCACCAAAGATACCAAATCTGCAACTACCATAATATAGAGTTAACAAAGTGTACCTGATGCAGCTTGAAAGCCTATTTTCCATTGACCACTTTGAAGGTCATAAATGTGAACTAGACCATCCTGCTATCATGTTCATCATAAGCATTGCTTAAGCAAGAATCAAAAGGGAATATAGAAAGGTAGGGACAGCACCTGTCCACCAGTACCAAGGTGTCGACCACCAGGTTCAATATCAAATGATATTCTTTGGTTTGTATTATCAGATGATCTGTACAACCTAATCACGAGATCCACAAGAAGTACAAAGTTACAACAGGTTCCAGAAAGGTAACATAAATTTAATGCCAAATAAGAATTTTGGACAAGATTAAATAATTTCAGGCAAAATAAACGAAAGAACAACGGCGTTGATTTGTATATCAAGTGCATTAGCAGCGGCCCTAGGCCTACGGAGACCAATACAAAGTTTGATTGTACATCAGGTGCATAGCAGTCCCCTCTGGCTTAAGGGTTTGCATCCAACGTAAAGTTGACAAAGAAAGACGACTATGACAAATAAAAATAAAAATACTAAATGACAATACTAAATGACAATTTTCTTCATCTTGGGTCAAGATGAAGAAAATTTCAACTAATTCATTAACATAGCAATAAATTGATCCGGATAGTCGAGAGAGCATGGATAGGATACTTGCTGACAAATAAAGCCAGCCTAGCATCTCAAATTATCTCAATTGCCTGAATTCATAAATGGACGATAGTGATGGAAAACATACTACTCTTCCTATATTCATGCACGTGAATATATGTGTCATGGAAAGAAAGAGACAGATGATGCAATTACAAACGAAAAAATGTATATATAATATAAATATATAATTGAGGGTAACTAAGGAACTATTATGCAAAACCATATGGTATGACTTATAAACAATCAGAACTTTAATGCTTTATTGGCCATCCTAAATAAATCACAACAGTTCAGTTTATAAATAGACTTACTTGTAAACAATGCCCACAGTGTTGCGGATGTCCCAACATAATATATAAGGATCCTACAAAATAGTACAGATGAAGATTACTCTTGAGATAAGACATCCAATATCTGGCAAAGAAATCCTCCCAAAATTCACTGCATAGTTTTTTCTTGCCTACAAACAACATAATGTTTTCTATGTACAGTGATCGTGTCACATAAACCCAAAACTTTTAAAAATGCAATGTTACAAGCAATTAGAATGGAGAGAAAAGAAAAGCAGAAAAACATATATATATATATATATATATATATATATATATATATATATATATATATATATATATATATATATATATATATATATATAGTGATCGTGTCACATAAACCCAAAACTTTTAAGAATGCAATGTTACAAGCAATTAGAATGGAGAGAAAAGAAAAGCAGAAAAACATATATATATATATATATATATATATATATATATATATATATATATATATATATATATATATATATATATATATATATATATATATATATATATATATATATATATATATATATATATATATAGTCCGGCTACTATGCAATCGATAGCACCAAATATTTGGTGCTACCAAGTTTTCCACCATTAGATCCCTTTGATCATTTCCATACCTTAGATCATACTATTTCCCCAACCACCCACTAAACCCTAAGGGCCCACTATCATCATAACCACACAGCTCTTCATCCAAGAGTTAAAAACCTAATAGCACCAATGACTTGGTGCTATTAACAGTATAGTAGCCAAGTTCTATATATATATATAAAGAATTAAAATACCGTGGCACGGGAGCATGTCGATTGTTGCCTGGCACGATACGGCACCGGCACGCCTCCGTGCCAACACATGGCACGCTTGCGTGCTGATGGATACGCGTGACCTCCTAGTAGCATGCTTTGGCATGAATTTATTTTAGTTTTTTTTGTCTCTATATACTCTTATAATATTATTTTGAAAGGTTTAGTAAAATAATTATGAATATTGACTATATATAGCTTATTGATAAGCTTTTTTATATATAAAGTACAACTATAACTCATACAGAATAGAAATTAAAATACAATAATAAAATTCACAAGTACAATATTAATATAGATATTGCTAGTAGTGTCAAATTAAATTGGCTATATAATCTACTATAATCAACTATATATTCTAATATATCTAATAATACTAAATCAAAATTATTTTTACAAATTCTAGATTGGAATAGAACAGCTTAAGTAATTCTAGAAAACATTAGTTTGTTCATAAGAATAGATTAGACTAAATCAGATTAGGAAATTTAAATATAAAACAGATTCGATTAGATTCTATATTAGATTAAATAAGGTAATTTAGATTAGAATTGTTAAACTAGGCTAGATTAATTTAGGTAATTTGGAATTACGTAAATCGAATCTTATTAGTTATATTCTATTATATTTAATACTCTAATAGATAATTCTAGATTAGATTTGATTAGGTTTCGTAATTATAAATTAGAAAAGATAAAATATATGTATATTTATATTAGATTCTAGATTAAATTAGATTTGACTAGATTTTAAAGATTAGATTAGATAATTCTAGATTGGATTAGATTAGATTATAGAATAGAGAAGATTAGAAACATTAGATAACTAAATTAAAGAAAAGAGAGAGAGAACTGAATAACAAAGTCGGAAAATAAACAAACAAACAAATTAACGATACATTACGGTATGTACCGTGGCACATCTCAAGTACTGCAATGTCTTGCAAGGTATCGCACGTGTATCGCGATCCAATAACAATCTGCGATACCCTACGTACCATGAGCCCCTTCAATAAGGGCACGGTACGGCACAAGCCATAAATGCCCGTGCCATGAGGCACTTTAA
>CM055069.1:7318444-7378444 GCA_029204045.2 Tillandsia leiboldiana | reverse complement strand
CCGTAGGGAACCACTATCATCCTAACCGCACATTCCTACATCCAAAGGCCAAAAACTCACAAGCACTAATGAGTTGGTGCTTTTACAAGCATAGGAGCTCAATTTTATATATATATATATATATATATATATATATATATATATATATAGAGAGAGAGAGAGAGAGAGAGAGAGAGAGAGAGAGAGAGAGTCCAACTACCATCCTCTTGAGAGGACTAAAGCCTTCGTTATCAAGTGGTTTTTGATTATCGGAATTCCAAATCAACGATCGACATCGTTAAACTTGATCTAGATTATTTGAAGTGTCTAGAAACTGATTTTTATAAATTTTAGAAATTTTTATCAAATCTATTAAAGAGCCGAAAAACGAATAGTCGGAAATGAATAAACTTGGAAATAAATGTTAGACCTTCTCAATTGAAGATCGGAGTTATCAAACCTTATCTAGACAATTAAAAAAAATTCAATGAAAAATTCCAGTGGTTTGAATTGCGCTACACCGTTAAACAAGCAAACAATTCATATCGGCCATAAAAAACTATCAATTTTGTGACCCTATGATCAGTAATTAAATAACTTTTAAACATTTTAAAGTTTGGCTTCTAAATACTTCGAATACTCTAGATCTACTTTAATAATGTCGATCGCCGATTTGAAATCCCAATCATCAAAATCCACTTAATAGGACGAAGGCCCCCGATCCTCTTAAGAGGATAGTAGCTGGATTCTATATAAAAATGCTGATCGTCGATTTGAAATCCCAATCATCGAAATCCACTTGATAGGACGAAGGCACCGGTCCTCTTAAGAGGATAATAGCTGGGTTCTACACACACACACACACACACACACACATATATATATGTATGTAGAGAGAGAGAGAGAGAGAGAGAGAGTCCGGCTCGGTGCTTTTAAAAGCACCAAGCACTTAGTGTTTGTAAGTTTTTCACCGTTAGATCTAGCATTTTGACTAATTCCGCTCCTTAGATCATACTATTCCACCAACCACCCACTAAACCCTAGGGGACCACTATCATCCTAACCGCACATTCCAACATCCAAGGGCCAAAAACTCACAAGCACCAATGACTTGGTGCTTTTACAAGCATAGATTTGATAAAAATATATATAGAACTTTACTACTATACTATTAATAGCACCAAGTCATTGATGTTATTAGGTTTTCGGCCCTTGGATGAAGGGATGTGCAGTTAGGATGATAGTGATCTCCTAGGGTTTAGCGGGTGGTTGGTGGAATAGTATGATTCAAAGGGGTAGATCTAACGGTGGAAACCTTGATAGCACCAAGTACTTGGTGCTATTGATAGATAGTATAGTTGCGGGACTCTCTCTCTCTCTCTCTCTCTCTCTCTCTCTCTCTCTCTCTCCCCTCTCCCCCTCCCTCTCTCTCTCTCTCTCTCTCTCTCTCTCTCTCTCTCTCTCTCTCTCTCGCTCTCTCTCTCTCTCTCCTCCCCCTCCCCCATATATATATATATATATATATATATATATAGAAAATATCCTTTGATTGTTAAAAACCTAGATTTTCTCAAAATTTTGATAGAAAAATATAAATGGTCGATAATAAATGAACACAGCCTAAATTTATTTTTCCAACAAATCTCAAAGCTTTCGCTCAAATCGCTTATTATAGTTAGTTTCAGTAAGCAAATATTAGGAACTAGCTAAAAACCATGCCATAACATGGGAAACATTAGTAAAATAATAGGAAGCTAAATTGTAATAGTAGAGAGCAGCAAAAAAATCTTACAAAACAATTCAATACATGTGGATTTTTCCTACAAATTCACCAAAGTAATCATAAATACTGAGATATCACGTAAATGAAAACAGCTTGCTTGCAACAACTAATAGCTAAGTGGCAATGCAGCTTTTCCTTTTGTCAAACAATAATGTAAGATGTAGTGCCTTCATTTTTATTTTTTTTTACGCCACAATGAAACCATTGCTTTCCAGTTCCTTATCATGGATTTTCATAACAGAATGTCAGCTGTTAATAGTAAATTACCTAGGAGGCAAGGATTTAAGTGCCGTGTCACGGGATGGTGCCGAAAACTTGCTGCACCGTGCCGAACCGTGCCGATGAGTGCCGGTCATAAAAAATACATGCGTGCCGACACATAATGGCATGAAATATTTATTTTTTTTAGCAAAAAAGTTTTATAATTGCTTATTATATATCTTTATCAAATATTTTGAACTTCATTAAGAAAATTATTTAGTAATTTAAAGAAAAAAGAGTTTTGAACTGTGCCATCGGCACGGGAGCTGTATCGTGCCGGTATCTTGTTAGCACGATACGGCACGGTGGATACGGCCCGTGCCGATGGATACTTAAATCCTTGCTAGGAGGGTAGAAAGGCCTAGGAGAAAGAGAGTGCGAGTAGTTGGAACAGAGTTGAGAAGTGAGGAGAACAAGATATCATGCAAAATAGAAATGAAATGATGTCAATATTCCTTTTCTCTTTGCACGCACCTTCCAATGAACATTGAAGCAAGAACTCTACAATAATTACCAAATCACTGATAATCTCATAGTAAGTTAAGATCTCTACGATCACATGAGCAAGACCGTCAAAATAGATACTATGGTTGTCAGATTTGATCAACTATATCTAAGGCTATCCAGTTCATTAGCAAATGTTTTTGTCTGAGAGTTCGATGGATTCTTGGTAATGTTACAAATTACAATATTTCAAAGAATTATATACTACGGAAAAGGAGTGAAACCTATTTAAGCACAAAAGAGAAGCAAACATTGAGTTAGAAGCACCACATTGATTCATAGACGAATTAAGTGTCATAGCAAATGTTTATACTGAAGAAAGTGGCAAAAGTGAATGAATTCTCATACTGCAATATTTGTGAGAGAAAAATCAAAAAAGGACAAATCATAAAGAAGGACTCCAATATTTGAATAATTCCGATAAGAATAAATTAAAAAGTAGGTTATCGAACCTTTATGAAGTTTGAAGAAGTGCAAAAACAAACTTCAATGGGTATGTAAGAGGAATTAAGGAGAAAGACGACCAAGAATCTTAAATATTTAGATTACCTTCCGTCCTCCTGTATACAAATAGTTCCCATCTTTCGAAAAAAGGACCTGAGAATGCAGAAACACTTTTCACCAATTTTACCCTCAAATCATGCATGGTAATAAAACTTACACTAAACAGATGACATCAACAACCTGTGTAACACCCCCTAGTTGGCCATGTAAAACATATAAAGGCTCCATATTACTTTCTGCATATATTGCTGTGGTTTGGCTGTATGAACCAACAGCAAGCATTCCACTGTGCATGGGAGAAAAGGAGATTGAAGACACAATACCTGCAACAAAAAGATTCTAAACAAATATTTCTTCTCTATGCACTTCTAGGCAGCTTAAGAGAATCACTACTCCAGGGACCAAAATCATGGTTACAGCTAGATGACGGACTATAAGATTGTCCAGCTATAAAACAACAGAGAATAAACCATAATATATATAAAATAAAAAGAGGAAGAATTAAGGTCTAATAATATGGATTTAATTCACTTCTCATCAAGAATTTAAGTGCCGTGGCACAGGATAGTGCCGAAAACTTGCCGGCACGGTACGGCACGGTGCGTGCCGAGCGGTGTCGATAAGTGCCAGTCACAAAAAATACATGTGTGCCGACACAATAATATGAAATATTTATTTTCTTTAGCAACAAATTTTTTTAATTACTTATTATGTATCTTTATGAAATTTTTTGAACTTTATTAAGAAAATTACTTAATAATTTAAAGAAAAGAGGGTTTTTAGCTATGCCATCGACACGGGGGCTTTATCGTGTCGGTATCTTGTTGGCATGATACGGCACGGTGGATACGGACCGTGCTACGGACCGTGCAGATGGATACTTAAATCCTTGCTTCTTATATATAAAAATATCGCTTCTCAATATTTTGAAGCTCCTAAATGTAAGTACACATGAGTACATTGCACTAGAAACTCGAGCGTCCACACACACAGTGAACACATTCCTAAACATAGAAATCACACACACACACAACACATTCCTAAACATAGAAATCCATAATGGAATATCAATGACATACAAGCACGCATATACACGAAAAAAAAAAACAAAAGAAAAAAAACAATCCAAAATATACGAATCTGAAATGGAATATCAATGACTCAACAGCCTAAAGTGCAATCATCAATAGTATCAGTAAAAACATCCTTAAATTTGACCATATTGTAGTAATTGTAAAATTTGAACTCATGTAATAAAGAATTGAGTTTTAAAATTAAAATAATATTTTGAATTTTGTATTAAAATTTGGAGAATAGAGAGAGAAGATTATTTCGCGAATCGGACACCATTTCAGGTGAAACAAAACCACCACTTTAACGGTCTGGCAGTGCTGGAAGTCGTGGTGAAGTCCGTTTTCGAATTCGGCGTGTCAAAAGTGCGAAAAAGCACTAAAATAAAAAAAGGGTCAAAATTGGAAAATCATTTTTTGAAAAAGTCCCTCTATTTTATGTATCGTTTCGCGTGAAATTGCTTGTGGAGGTGCCTTCGGGCATATTACGCGTGCTGTGAGGGACAGATAAAATATTGAAGTTCGAGGAATTATTGCGCAACTCTACTAATTACTACAAATAGTAACTTGGGATTTCTCAAACCCTATTCCACACCCCCCTCCCCTCCTATCAGCCAACCACCACAAGAACCCTCCTCACCTACGCCGCCACCTTCCCCGATTCTCAGCAATCCCCTTCGGCCACTGGAGCTCGGCCAAAGCTCTCCCCAAGACTCCCTCTCCAACTCTCTCTCTCTCTCTATCTCAAGGCACATTGGCCGATCTCCTCCTCCCTTTGGCTGCGCCGCCCCGGACCCACGCCGCCGACCACCTAGCAGTTTGACGACCCTCCTCCGGGCAGCCCCGGCACCGTCGTGCGCCCCCAAGCCTGAAGTCTACCTCTGAACCCGATTGGAGTAGAAGCTCAGGCCACACCCGTTCGGCCATCGCGCCACCGCTCCCCGCCATCACCGCCGGCATCCATGGACCCCAGCAATCCTCCTCCGGCGCCGCCCCAGCGCCCTAGCCTCCTTGCTCGGGTGACCACCCCTAAACCCAAGGTGAGTTGGGGTTGACTACAGCTATCCAGCCGCCACCGCCTCCCGCCGACGGCCACCGCCTCCCCCAAGTCCCCTCTATCGGCCACAGGCCCCTCTGGTCGGTGCGCGCCTCCCTAGGTGGCCGAGACCCGAGTTGTATGTTAGTTGCTCCAAACCTAGCTCGAGCTAGGGCTTTTGTTGGCCAACACTCTTATTCCGGCCATCCCCGACGCCAACGACTTCCTGGAAGGTGAGCACAGTCCTCCTGAGGGTCCGTGGACATCCGTGCTCGCCTTGAGTGCAATCCGAAAGGCCCTGATTTGCGGATCTTGCTACAACGCTCCCGAGGGAGCTTTGGAAACTAGAGTTCAAGAAGCCTCGGCGCGCTCCTCGGCTACCGCTTGCAGGCCGAACAATGAGCACGGGCTTCGAAACATCAAAACCTTCCAACCCACACTGCTCGTTGGATTCGAAAGCACGAGAATTTCAGTAATGAGCCCAAACCCAAGATTTTATATGTAATTTAGGCGATTAAAATACATGTTTAGGGTTTATCTGCAATTAGGCCATGTGGGCTGCCTCGAACAGCATGAACCCACTGTGTGTGACCTCTAAACTAATCGTCCTAGGTCCGATGGCCTCTGCGAAGCTTATTTAGGATTTCGGTGCAATTATCAGTAAAATCATCGATCGATCACGATTTCAGTTCAAGATTTGCATTCAATCAAAGTGAATGGTAGGTATTCGTTGTCAAGCCTTGTTGGTTGGCTACCTTCGCTGTCTTGTATGTCTAGAGATAACGATAACGAGAGGGTGGCGGAGGGTTTCGAAGCCGAAATCATCATTTTCAAGAACCCAATATGGCTTAGTTTTCATTTAATGCTCTTATTAGTGTTATCTTAGTGTGTTGATGCCCGGACACCCAAATAAGGACGTTTCAGGGCAGCGGGTAGTCTACAGTGATGATTGGTACCCTCCATAGAACTTCATAGGTTTCGAAAGTGTTCCGCTAATTTTTCGAAAAATTTCGACAGGTTTCGAAAATTAGTAAAAGAAATCGATTTCCTGATGGTTTCGGGAAGTGTGATTAGTGACTTTGAGTCACTTAGGGTTAGTCTTGTTTGGTGGAGTAGCTTGTAACTTAGTAGATTTTTTGTATGTTCGGCCAACGTTTAGAAGCACCTTGCGAACTAGGTGCGTCACGTCCCAAGGCCCTCGCTGGAATCATTTATTCTTTTAAAATCAGAGTTCTGCGAAAAGCCTTTTTTTTTCTTCAACTTCACCTCGGAACATAACAAACCCGCTACAGACATAGAGTTTCCCCCGTATCTGCACGGCGTACAAATCTACGATAACAATCACAATAAACATTCACAACTCACAATTTATTGTAAGAAAATTCTTTTGAAAACTGTTCCCTACACGAAAACATTTTGATTTAAAACCAACTACCACGAGGGATAAAAAAACCAACTGAAAATACTATTCAAAATTCGAGCAAGTATGTATATAGCGAAAACCATGTCCAACTCAAAATCAAGACTAACTGAACCATGAAACTAAATAAAATATAAATACTGAACCGAGTAGCCACTAGATCTATCTGCCACAACCTCACGCCGTGCATATACCCCAATCTACGACCGCGTCACCTGTGGAGCAGGGTGGCATGAGAAACCAAACATAGGTTTCCCAGTGGGGACAACCCACCACGAAGACAAACCGTGCTCACCAAGGAAAGAAATATACTGGAGATATACTGCGAGTGATGATGGGTATATACATATAGTAATGCAAGAAACAGTAAAGCAAAACACAATAATTAAGATAAGAACGATGCTACTACTACTGCAATACCATAATGCCAACTATCCACTATATGTCATGCACATGCCCAACCTAAACCATGGGTACCTACAACCACCATCGGCCCCCCGACCTTCGACAAGGCGTGCCACAACGCACCGACCTGATCCATGCGCCCTATCGACAACTCACCCAGATGAGCGAACCCCCCGCCGGTGGCCAAACCGACACAGTGACCATGAACCCACCGATCCATGCGCCCTATCGATGACTCAACCGGATAAGCGCACCCCGCGGCGGTGACCATAGATACACTCAAGTACGGTGATGCCGTCTGCATGAAGCCGACCACCTCGATAAAACTTCAGGTCTAGGACCCCCTTCTTGATCAAGTTGGGACCCTAGATAAAACTTCAGGTCCGTGACCCTCTTCTTGATCGCATCGGGACCCTCCGCCTAAGCCGACAAGAATGTAATATGCCATATGCAAAACCACCCGGACCCAAAAATCCAATATGCTCCAAAAAATGAAAACCACAATATAAGTCAAATCAACCTATCTATATGCAAGACGATAATAAAGATAGATAAAACAGAACTAAATACCCGCAAAGAAATAGAAGGCATAAAACCAGCATATGCAAGAAAAGGAAGATGAAACACGCTCACCAACCATAGTAAGGAGTACCCACCTCAATCAATCAAGTTTTCAAGTTATTAAACCTTTTGTCGACCGTGCTCCCCGTCCACACCCGGACCTACAAACAAGTCCAATAATCCAATACCTTAATCGTTGTCCCAAATATACAATCTAAAGTTATCAGATCCCTCGCGCCAACCATGCCTCAAAACGAAAAAATCAAGACTCCGAACTTTGCCGATTTAGTTCCCAGGACACCCTACCAGTCCCGTAACCAACCAATGACTTTAATGTTGTATTTAGAGGTATCCAACCACCTAAATCCCAGCAAACAAAGCCAATATACTGCTGCCAACCGCAACAAACCGCGTGACCCAAAGTCGCGCACCGAAAAGCCCGGTTTCGTGTTTTACAACCCGATTTTGCCCTGAAGCATTCCAAAACACTTTCAAAACCCACCAGTTTTTTTTTGTTGTCCCAGAACACTCGTTTTGTGTATCGGTACAGCAACGCACAATTAGATGCACTCCGAAGCCAAAAGAACTAAAAACTAACTTATCGGATCCCCGAAAACACACGATTTGATTACCGGAAGTTCAAAACCCACAGGTTTTTTTTTTGTTGTCCCGGAACACTCGTTTTTATGTATCGGTACAGCCACGCACAATTAGATGTGCTCCGAAGTCGAAAGAATTAAAAACTAACTTATCAGGTCCCCGAAAACACACGATTTAATTACCGAAAGTTTCCGAAATCCAACCCTTGTCACCAATTACCAACTACAGCCCAACAAGACTTTGGGATAGTCTCCAAGTATCCAAAACGTAAAAACCGTAAGACTTTACCAAAACACGAATTATCCGCTCGCTGGTTTTATCGAAAATTGCCCCGGAATCCATTTCACGTTCCGTAAAGTGCCTAGATCTTAGACAACTAATCCGCTGACCTCAAACAACAGCGACTAATCGAGAATATCTTCACCTAAATCCCAAAACACCAACCCAATCCAAAAACACCAACTAGAATCCGATAACTAAAACTTTCCGGCTCAAAAGCTCCAAAATCAAGAAGATCAAGAACGTACCGATTTCGCAACTCTTTTAATCGATCAATTTACGTTAGATTACTGTGTACAACACTCCGGAACACGTTCTTGATGTCGGGAAAGATCGCCGGAAGAAAGATCCCGAAAAACAAACCGTTTCTTGAATTTCATGATCAAAACGGGTTCCGATCTCAAGATTCTTGATCGGATCATCGCGAGACTTTCTACCAATCAAGAACGGACAAAAATCAACCTAAAGAAGCCTCCCCAAGACCCCTTCTTGCTGCTGGAGCCATAGGAGAAGAAATATGCAAGTTGCGGCCTTGAAATCCCAAACCGCAAGCAACAATGCAGTCCAATCCGTACGGCCCGAGCTGAAGCGTGCCGCCATGCAGCCTTGTGGGTCCCTCCTCGATGATGAGATGCGGCCAAGAACATTCCTTTCCTCTCCCTCTAAGTCTACGATCAAATGGATCGTAAATCGGTTGAGAAACGAGAGAGAGAAAAAGAAAAAAGATGTTGTCGATTCTTTCATCGGAGAGTATAATCGGAATTGTTTAGATCGTTGGGAAAGATCGCAAGAACTTTTAGAAGAAAATTAGAATTCTCTAGATCTGAATTTTTTGAAATTTACTAATCTCTAACGCGTATTTATAAGCCTCAAATATGCATAATTGCACATAAACCCCCCAAACTTAATCCTAATTTATTTCTAACTATTTTAATGGACAATCCTAACTAAAAGATCTTATCCCTAGATTTTCTCCTAATTCCATTTAAATTCTCATAAGAATCTTAACTTAACTAACATTTAAATTCCCATTGATAAGAATCTTAACTAACTTTTAAATTCCCATTGATAAGAATTTTAACTAATTTAACTAACATTTAAATTCCCATTGATAAGAATTTTAACTAATTTAACTAATATTTAAATTCCCATTGATAAGAATCTTAACTAAACTAGATAAGAATCTTAACTAACTAACATTTAAATTCCTCTAACCGCATACTAACGGCACCCGAATCCAATAACTAACTTCACCATTAGATTTGTTATTGCCAAATCATTTAAGTGGCATTCTTATTTCATTGGATTCCGTCTCCATTTCACCATATTAGTCGAAACGCGACTTAAGCACCGTAATTCAAGATTCCTAGAATTTAAATTTAATTAAATTCAAATTAAATTTTACTAGATTCTACAAGGTGCCTCGTCAGATTTAGGTAGGTGCTTCAATCCGAAGTCGGCATAGTGGTGCCTACTCGGTGGCTTCTCTTTTTTTTCCCTTTCTCTTGATTGTATGAATTATGTTGAGCACTTGTTCACCACTTGACTTCGTAGCTTGCTCTAATTGTAGAATCTAGTAAATTTTACTAGATTCTACAAGATGCCTCGTCAGATTTAGGTAGGTGCTTCAATCCGAAGTCGGCATAGTGGTGCCTACTCGGTGGCTTCTCTTTTTTTTCCTATTCTCTTGATTGTATGAATTATGTTGAGCACTTGTTCACCACTTGACTTCGTAGCTTGCTCTAATTGTAGAATCTAGTAAAATTTAATTTGAATTTAATTAAATTTAGATTCTAGAATTTTCAAGTTACGGCGTTTAAGTCGGGTTTTGACTAATGTGGTTAAATAGAGACGGAATCCGATGAAACAAAAACGTCACTTAAATGATTTGGCAATGCTGAATCTAATGGTGAAGTTAGTTTTCGGATTTGGGTATCGTAGGTATGAGATTGGGATATTTTTCGGGCGGATAGTTAAAATGTGAAATTTAAAGTTTTTTGCAAAAATCCTTATATTTTATGTGTGGAATTAAGTGAAACTTAATATTTTAATGAGGATTATCTGCTATAGAAGTCTTAGTTAAAAATATTTAAGTTTGGAAGGTTTATGTGCAATTAAGCGTTAGAGGCGAGGTTTTTTTAGAAAAATTCAGATCTAAAGATTTCTAATCATCATCTACGCTTCCTTTTTCGATCTTCCCCGGCAATCTAAACAACTTCGGCGACTCCCCGGCGAATTCTTCTTCTTCTTCTCTTTTTCTTCTCGTCTCTTTTCTGTTTCTTACCGTTTCTTGATCTTTCTTGGAACGGATGAGAAGAGAAAGGAGAGGAGGGATTCCAATCATCATCTACTCGTCGAGGAGAAGCCATGAAGCGCTGCTAGGCTGCAGCTTGGGCTGCACCCAAGTGGGCGTACGGATTAGAGCAAGGCTGGGTCGGGCTCTTGCCTGATCCAGGCCACAAGCTACACCTTTCCTTTCCTGCAGCTTCCAGAAGAAAAAGGACTCCAGGGACACCTTCTTGGCATCGTTCTTGCTTGGTTTCAACCCTCGGATCGCTGCTAGCCTGCACCAAACTGCGTCGTGAAGAATACACAGGTGCAGGATCCATTGTTGGTCGGTTTGAAGCTTGGTTGGTTGCACTTCTTGCAGAAACTTCCAGCAGCTCCCAACATGTAGTGGGCTTGAAGAAGCTTGTTCCTTGCATCGATCTTAGGTGGATCTTGCATGGTTTAGAGTCCCGGATCGATCGGATTCAAGAATACAAAGATCGGACTCCGTTTCAATCAAGAAAATTAAGATTTAATTCGATCTTCGGGATTTTGATTATGGCGATGTTCCAGACAACTAGCGCGGGTTCCGGAGCATCATACACGTTGATCCAATGTACTTTATTAGATTAAAAGAATCATGGAATAAGTACATTCTTGATCTTCTTGATTTCAACATTTTTGAGTCGGTGAACTTGGGATTAAATTGATAAATTTGGATTTTAGTTGGTGTTTTGGATTCAATTGGTGTCTTGGGCTTTAGGCACGGATGTTTTTGGTTAGTCACCGTTATTTGAGGTCAACGAACTATTTATCCAAGAGCTAGGCGCTTTACGGAACAAAAAAGGGGTTTCAGTGCGAATTCCGATAAAACCTCCGAGCGGGAAACCGTATTTTCGTAGAGCTTTTGGTTTTTAAGTTTTGGATATTTTGGGGGCTATCCCAAAACCTTATTAGACTGTAGTTGGTGATATTCCGTAAAGTTGGTGACGAGAGTTGGACTTCGGAAACTTCCGAAAATTAAATCGGGTGTTTTCGGGGATCCGATAGATTGTTTTTGGTTCTTTCGGCTTTGATGCACATCTAATTGTTCGTAGCTGTACCGATACTTAAAAACTAGTGCTCCAGGACAATAAAAGAAAGCCGGCAGGTTTTGGGAGCGTTTCGAGACACTTTGGGGCAACACCGGGTCGTAAAACACGAAAAACAGGTTTTTCGATGCGCGACTTTAGATCACGCGGTTTAATGCGGTATGTAGCAGTATAATAGATTTGTTTGCTGAGATTTAGACTGTTGGATGCCTCTAATTACAGTATTAAAGTCATTGGTTGGTTAAGGGACCGGTAGGGTATCCCGGGAACCGGATTCAGCAGAATATTGAAGTCCCGATTTTTTCGTTTTGAGGCACAGTCGGTGCGGTGGTCCCGACGGCTTTAAATTATATACTTGGGACATCAATTGAGGTGTTGGACTTGTTGTAGGTTCAGACGTGGACAGGGAACGTGATCGAGAAAATGTTTAATAACTAAAAGTTTGATCATTTAAGGTGGGTCTCCTTGCTACAGTCGGTGAGCGTGTATCTTCCTTTTCTTATATATGCTGGTTTTATTCTCTTTATCTCTATGATGGGTATTTCATGCTGGTAGTTGGTGAGCCGTATCATCTCTTTTCATGCTGGTAGTTGATGAGTCGTATCATCTCTTTTCGTTCTTATATCGGTTTTGTTTCCTCTATTCCTATTCTTGTATTGCATATAGATAGGCTCATTTTGACATATACGATGGTTATCACTTATTTGAGCATATTGGATCTTTGGGTTCGGTGGTTTTGCATATGGCATATTGCGTTCTTGTCGGCTTCGACCGAGGGTCTTGATGCGATCAAGAAGGAGGTCACGGACCTGAAGTTTGATCAAGGTCCCAACACGATCAAAAAGGGGGTCCCGGACCTGAAGTTTGATCGAGATGGTCGGCTTCATGCCGACGGTGTCACCGCACTTAAGTGTATCTATGGTTACCATCACGAGGTGCCTCGTCCGGATGAGTAGCTGGGTTGGCGCATGGGTCACGTCGTGCTGTGCTACACTGCTTGAGTGTATCCATGAGCACCTAGTCGATTTGGCCACCAACGGGAGGTGCACGTATCCAGGTGGTTTGCCAGGGTATGACGCATGGATCAGGTCGTGCAGTAGGTGACATGCTTTGCCAAAGGTCAACGGGCCAATGGCGATTGTGGTTTATCCGCGATTCAGGTTTGGCATGTGCATCACATATAGTGGACAGGTGGCATATTGGCATTGTAGTAGTGGCATATTTTCTTATCTTGACTACTGTGCTTTAGTTTATCATTTCATGCATTATCGTATATCTTCACTATATCTCTCTTTATCTCCAGCATATGTTACTTTCTCCCAGTGAGCACGGCTTGTCTTCGTGGCGGGTTGTTCCTACTGGAAAACCTTCGATTTGGTTTCTCATGTTCCTGCTCCACAGGTGATGCAATTGGTGAGATGAGTACGGGCGCGGCATGAGGTCTACGACGGTTATAGCTAGCGACTACCCGGTTCAGTTATTTCTATTTACTTGGTTTCGTGGTTCAGTTGGTCATGATTTTGGGTTGGACATGGTTTTCGTTATATATTTACTTACTCGGATTTTGGTGGGGACTATATTATGATCATATCGTAATCGGTGCTTTCAGTTGGTTTTCTACCTTCATGGTGGTCGTTTTTAAATCAAAATGTTTCCGCATAGGAAACGATTTTCAAAAGAATTTTCTTAAAATATTTGTGGGTTGTAAATGCTTATTGTAATTGTTACCATTGACAAGTACACCGTGCAGATATAAGGAAAACCCTATGCCTGTGGCGGGTTTGTACGTTCCGAGTTTAAGCTGAGAGAAAAAAAAATGGCTTTCCGCAAAACTCTAATTTCAAAAAAATAAAAGATTCCAGCGAGGGCCTCAGGGCGTGACACTTCTTCCGTTGTTATTCATTGTTATCATGATTTAGATGTAGAACAGTATTCTATCGTGGTTGGGTATGACTTGTATACTTTGATTAACCTTCTAGTCAGTGACATCCTATAGATGTTGCATGATTATAGTAGATGACTCCGTTATACGGTTGACCTAATTAGTCGGTGTTATTATGATATCTTTGATATATGATTGACCCGAGTGGAGAGTGGTTTCTTGTGGATTCTTCCTCGATCATCTGCTGATAGTTGGCTATTGAGCATATTGCATCGATCGCCACAGCTCGTGAAGTATGTCACGTACACCAACGGTTATGCCACCGCAAAAGGGTTTTCTTTTTTGGAAGAGTGATTGTATATCCAAACCGTGAGCCCTATGGGAAGGTGCATTTTGCATGGGGGTTATATGCCGGTAGGTGAGCAGTTTGTGGTACTGCCTGAGGTCATTAGACTAACATGGTTGTTTGATTTAGTATATTTGGATTATTCGTCCGATTGATGCATACTTGCATTCTGTTTTATATTACAATAGCGATTAATCATATACTAAGCTTCATGGACACTAACACGGGGCGGGACAATAGACAAGACACAACTCGAACACGGCGACTCGATAGTTTCAAAAAAATTAGGACATTGACACGACAGGAATACAGATAATAAAATATAATATTATTAATATAATAATATATATTTATTATATATAAAATATAAATTTTGGTAAAACATTGTTATATTTCTAATACGAATAAAAGTTAATAAAATTTTCATTGATACTTCATTTATTTAAAAAAAAATTTCTCCACTATACATTATTTATAGTCTAAAAAAAATTGTATGCACTCATCAAAAAGTTCAAATATTTATCATCACACATTATATATGAATAAAAAAAAAAATAATAAAAGTATATATATACTATTTTAATTGTATGCGCTATGGATCGGCATTGAACGCTTGTCCAAAAAGTGTCCACATATAACATGAGTCCGACACGAATACGCGCGTGTCCGACACGGACACGCAAGGCTTATAGAAGTGTCCGTGATACATATGTTGTATATATGTTGATTATTTTCTTTCAGCTCGTTATTGCTACTGTACTTGATATATCGTTTCGTTTCATTTGACTATTAAATCTCTTTCGTTTGCCTATGAACACAGCTCGCCTTTGTCCGCTTGCGGTACTCACTGGAAAACCTCAACTTGGTTTCTCACACCCAAGGATTTAAGTGCCGCGGCACAGGGTCGTGCCGAAAACTTGCCGGCACGGTACGACACGGTGCGTACCGAGCCGTGCCGATGAGTGCCGGTCACAAAAAATGCATGCGTGCCGACACATAATGGCATGAAATATTTGTTTTCTTTAGCAATAAATCTTTTTAATTGTTTATTATGTTTTTTTATCAAATATTTTGAACTTTATTGAAAAAATTACTTAGTAATTTTAAGAAAAAAGAGTTTTGAACTGTGTCATTGGCACGGGGGCTGTATCGTGCCGGTATCTTATTGGCACGGTACGGCACAGTGGATACGGCACGTGTCGATGGATACTTAAATCCTTGCTCACACCCTATTTTTTCGGGTGACATAGAAGGTGAGGGTCAGGACGGTGCGTGAGGTTCGATATAGCTAGTGAGCCTAGCGGTCCCAAGAATTGTTTCATTCTTTGTTACGATTATCTTATTCTTTCCTTAACCTTTATGTTATTTTTAAAATAAGTTAAACTGTGTCATGGTTCAGCTAAGTGAATGCTTTGTTTAAGTTGAATGTTTGCCTTGGGTTAATAAAACTGTTAATAAAACTGTGAACTTATGTTATAAATTATGGCTTTAGTTATAGGTTATGAAAAATAGTTTTCTATCTCTCGTGATAGTCAGTTTTCAAAAAGGCTGAGTTTCCGTGTGGAAAACAGTTTTCAAAAGGTTTTCAATTTTATCGTAAATTCTAGGTTTTAAAAATAAAGTTTCCGGGTGGGACACTTTCAAAAAATAGATGGATTTCCATAATTGGAGTATTGTGCATTGGCATCATCTTCGCTAAGGACTACTTAGCTGTATGCGCATTCAACATGATGTGATTAATTGGTTGTGTGAGCATAAATTATGAGTTGTGATATGTAATAGGTAGGTACGCCGTGCAAATAAAGGGAAGATATTGTCCGTGTGGATAGATAAATTGTTATATTTGTGACGGATCTATCCATCCCGTCCCGTGGGCAAGATTGTTATTTCAAAAAAAAAAGGGCATTTTTCCGTTGACTCTATTAAAAGCTTTACAAAAAGACCCCAGGGCATGACACATATCCACTGGTCTACTTGTAAAGAACAAACAAGAATTTCAATATATTGCTCTTACAACGATCTATAAGGTTATTATCTTTATATCTCCTTTTTTCTGAAAACAACACTGGATTCAAACCTGATGGCCCTTTCTTGCCTTTGAGCAAAGAATATTGTTCAAAATCTCGACCAGGACGATGTACATCAAATACTCTTATGTTATAAATTATGGCTTTAGTTATAAGTTACGAAAAATAGTTTTCTATCTCTCGTGATAGTCAGTTTTCAAAAAGGCTGAGTTTCCGTGTGGAAAACAGTTTTCAAAAGGTTTTCAATTTTATCGTAAATTCTAGGTTTTAAAAATAAAGTTTCCGGGTGGGACACTTTCAAAAAATAGATGGATTTCCATAATTGGAGTATTGTGCATTGGCATCATCTTCGCTAAGGACTACTTAGCTGTATGCGCATTCAACATGATGTGATTAATTGGTTGTGTGAGCATAAATTATGAGTTGTGATATGTAATAGGTAGGTACGGCGTGCAAATAAAGGGAAGATATTGTCCGTGTGGATAGATAAATTGTTATATTTGTGACGGATCTATCCATCCCGTCCCGTGGGCAAGATTGTTATTTCAAAAAAAAAAGGGCATTTTTCCGTTGACTCTATTAAAAGCTTTACAAAAAGACCCCAGGGCATGACACATATCCACTGGTCTACTTGTAAAGAACAAACAAGAATTTCAATATATTGCTCTTACAACGATCTATAAGGTTATTATCTTTATATCTCCTTTTTTCTGAAAACAACACTAAATCCAAACCTGATAGCCCTTCCTTGCCTTTGAGCAAAGAATATTGTTCAAAATCTCGACCAGGACGATGTACATCAAATACTCTTATTGCTTTATTGTATCCAGCAAAAAGCCTACAAAAAGATGTATAACCCATTAGGCAATGACTAGTGAAAACATACAATCATAGCTATTCACGGGACAATAGCAAAAATCAAAAAACTTTGTAGCTTGAAAGCAATAATCAATGGAATGATTGCTTTATGTCCACTCGTCCATATAGCCACTTGTCAATAAACATAGGAGACATGTACATAAGCAAAGGCTACATCATAAAAACAACACCCTAAATGTTATATAAGCCAAGACTACCTGTTAGTATGATAAGGTTCAACACATATTAGATAATTAACTCCATAATTTTTAACACCAGAATGCAAAAACACGTAAAAGCTATCTAAAGATGACTCCCTTTGTTTTTTCTAGAAAGATCATGGATAGGTTATATTTCAGGTTTTCCACAAGCATGAAGAGGAGCTTTCAATGTTGTCATAGGTTGGAAACTGTTCTAATGCGATATGACAATTTATATCACTCGATTGCTTTGATTCTCTCTCTCTACGACTACTTTGAAGCTTCTAAATGTATGAGAAAAAAATTGAAATCTCTCCCTCCCTCCCTCCCTCCCTCCCTCGCTCTCTCTCTATCGAAGCTTTATAGTGGTCGTACACACACACACACACACACACTATCTCTCTCTCTCCCTCTCTCAAAGCTTTATAGTGGTCGTACACACACACACACACACACTATCTCTCTCTCTCCCTCTCTCAAAGCTTTATAGTGGTCGTACACGCACACTCTCTCTCTCTCTCTCTCTCTCTCTCTCTCTCTCTCTCTCTCTCGAATCTTTACAGTGGTCGTACACACACACACATATATGCAAAAAATTAGAATCACTCTCTGTGACTTACAAAGCTTAACATACATGCAAAAAATCGGAACTAATGAAACATTGGCAAATAAAATCTTTAATGTCACTTCTGAATAGTAGGTTTGCATGGAGAGATAAACGAAAAAAAGGAGGAAATAAATAAACAAGGGAATTATATATACTTTGTTCCAGAGGAGTTGAAAGAGAGTGAAAGCGCCGTTGTTATCTCATCCATAGCATCATACGCCCTATATGTGCAACGAAGCTGCAATTATTATCACAAATCAGCAACAGTAGAGACAAAACAAAGATAATTATTCTACCAAAAGAATGTATAGAATATATCGCAAAGGCAAATGTCCAGAAGAAATATTTGTAATATACCTCACCAGTAATAGCATCCCAAAGATGAATTGGATGGTCACGCGTAGTGCTTGCAAACACACAAGTGGTTGGATCTGTCAGAATAGCAAAACTAATTCTTGCATCATCATTTGTTATTAGAAAATTGTGGCTCGTTAAATATATATATATATATAACGGAATAAGCACCTGATATGGACATGTATGGATACCAACAATAATCGTACACAGACTCGGCCTCTTTCACAATAAGACTGGCAACATAAGAATCTGCAAGAGTTCTATCCATCATATAATCAGTTCTCACCTCACCTATTATATAAAAGGAAAAAAACATGAGAGAGTGACGCACCTTCTGTGTCTACGGCTGCATTGTACCCTGCACTACAAGCATCTTCTGGACTGCGTTTTGTAGAGCAAATGAGAGTGATGAATATAAGAGACTGATGAATATGAAAAACTGGATTGAAACAAAGGAACGAAGAAACCTGGTGGGAGAAAGAAAAAGCATATTGGTAAAGTAACGTGGCCTAGAATATGCAGTGATATTGAAGATTTATCCATCTCCCTCTGAATTTACAAATTTTCAAAATTTATCTCTCTCCGTTCGTTTAAGGGTTAAAATCCTTTTTTTTTTAGTCATTCTAACCTTGAGAAAAAATAATATATTGGTAAGAAGTTTTCTTAAAAAATTTTCCACCATCTTATATCTCTATTATCCCTATGCCATCTAATAATGTCTTAGATGCTTATTAGAAGAAAAAAAAAATCCTAATAAATATGCATTTTTCAAGAACATTATGGTCCAAACAGTGGAGATTAACATGAAAAGAAAATTAAAGAAAGAGAAAGAGGAGAAAGAGGGGATAGAGATATACAGGTAGAAGGAACGAAGCGTGTTGTCGTCGGAACTGGTGAGGAAGTAGGAGCCATCGGGAGACCACTTCACCCCTTTGAGGAAGTTGTTGTTGTTGTTATTGCTGTTAGGGTTGCTGCTGGACATGAACTGGCGGCAGAAGTGGCAGACCCTGGAAGGTGGGACGTCGAATCCGAGCGCTGGCCACGGGGCCGCCAAGCCGGCAGCAACCTCCTCCTTCGCGCCCCGACCGTCTGATGATTCAAATGCCTCATTTTCTGCTACTTCTCCTCCTTCCAGATCTTCTGCTACTTCTCCTCCTTCCAGCTCCGTTTGCGGCTGTTCTGCTGCTCCCATCACAACACTTCTTCGCTCTGCAATAGAAGAAGAAGATGGAGAAGGCGGAGCTCTGCAGGTACCATAGTTAATTCGGATTCGGCAAAAATTCGGTACGGGTATAAAACGAATAACATTCGTATCATAATTTTTAAATTCGTTGAAAATTTTGGTTTAGAAAACAGTTTCGTCAATTATTCGGATACGCGATTTATATGGAAATTATACGTTCACCAATTAAAAATTTGGGACAAAAAATTTGGCTATTAAATTAAGCATTCAAATTTGATGCAACATTTGGTTCTCATCACAGTCAACCATCTACTAACAAGTAACAAATAACAATAGGGGACGCAACAAATAAAATAAGTAATGACACTGTAACTCTTGAAATTTCTGTAACTAAGTATTCAATTACCTTCATTTTACTAGACACAGATATCTAAAGCATATCCTTCTTGTACTTTAGCTTTATCATTAGATGGTTGGCTTTATATGCTTTCATAGGTTTTTCTTTTATTTGGCAGCAACAAAAATATTTTTAGTGGGAAACAAGCCACAAAGCATTATGTAGAGGGAGGATAATTTAATCAACCTACTTTAGAAATAAAGAAAATACCCATTCAGAAAAAAAAGAAAAAAATAATAATGAAAACACAATTCTAAGAGACTACTTACAAAGAACAAAAATATTGGCCAATGGTTGAAAGATTAGAAAGAAACTAGTTGGTAGATAAAAGAGAAAAATTAGATTAATTGAAAGAAAATATTCATTTTACTCACAAATCACCAAAACTATGAATTAATACACAAATTTACAAAATCACAAATTTACAAAGTCACAACTCACAAACAGGTGGTGGCGAGGAAGATGACAAGCGGCACGCGGCCCAGGAGGGATTCCGATGGCTAGCGCACGCGGCACGGGGAGGTTCCCACTTCCGATCCGATGGTGGCGAGCGCATGCGGCCTGGTGGGCGGGGTGGGAGGAGGCGGGCGTGAGAAGGCGTGAGAAGGCGTGAGAACAGAGAAGAGAAGGTGAGGTCGGGTGGGGTGAATTATTTTTATAAATAATTTTATTTTATATTATAATTTTAAAAATAATTTTTTATAAAATAAAATTATAAAAATATTTAGAATGGGTGAACCATTTACGGCTATTAAGATACGGGACTTATTTAATTAAATTATATTTTAAATTTAATTTATTTTTAATTTTTGATTTAAATGATTATTAGTGGTATGATTTTATTTTTTAATTAATTTATTTTTTTAATTTGATTTATTTCTATTTATTTTTTCAACTATTATGGTTGAAAATATCGCGCTGACTATTGACCGGGTTCGGTCATCGATCGGCCCCGTGGGATGACCCTTGATGTGAATGCGTCGCGTGCCAAATGATCAAACGATCGAACCGAGGAAGGATCCGCTCGGCCGGATTCTTCACAGTCAAAACTCTCACGACCGTCCGACTAAAATTAGCCGAATCGAAATGTGGAGGTAGAAAATAAGGGAAAGTTCGGTCTAGAGTAGCCGAACTGGGATGTAGAGATAGAGATTTGACACAGCTAAGGAGCCGATTAAAAATTGTATTGCTTAAGAAAGGGTTACAAGGGGAACTGGTAGCCAATTACAATTAATATACTCCTAGAAAAGTAGTAAATGCATATATGAAAGATATAAAAAAGTAAAGGTGGTCACTGACTTACAAGGTTGTAGGACTCTTTTTTTTTCGATGGTTCGGGTATTTATACACTCCCGAACCATGCGTATAATCACCGATTTAAATAATCAGCGTGATTTGGGAAGAATTATCGTAAATTTTTCAACTACTTCTTTTTGAGTCGAACTTCCCCAAATAGGATAGTAGTCATTTTTTCGTCCAAATTCATCCCCTTATCGACGCGCCGAAACATGCTCTTCGGCGCTTTCCAATGCTGGGCACCGCTTGGCGTTCCGAAAGCTGTTACAAGATTCGCTCCCATATCTCATACTCTTTCCTTTCAGAGTCTTTCTTTCTGAGGCTTCGAGCGGCCGAGAGTAGACCCTGACTTCGCCTCTTTCATCGTTCGGCTGAGGCGGTCTGATGTGAGGACCCGAATCCCCGCTTAAGGGTTTACTGATGGATCAGTGGCTTCTGGGAGTGTTTGTGCGCGCGTCGGGCCCAAGGAATGGATTCAGAGTGTAAACTGGGAGCAAGATTGCCTAACTAGAAGCCTTTGACAAATTTTAGAAGTGGAATTGGGCAAAACGGACATCGGATTTAGATTCAGCGCGCGAAAACGATGAAAATGAACTATTTACTTGTATTTTTCGGAGCCCGGTCGCTAAAATACGGATTTCGAGGCTTGTGGTACTGTTCCGGCCGTCGGGGCAGCGCCGGCGGTGGCGGGCAGCGGCGGAGCGTGGCGGCACGGCGGCGGGCAGCGGCTCGGGCAGAGGCGCGGACCGCGCGGTCCACGGAGCGAGGCGTGCACCGGGGTTGGACGCGTGGCGGCTTCCGGTTGGCCGGCGCAGCAGGCGCAGTCCACGGGGTCGCACGGAGGGTGCATGGACCGAGGCAGGGCCACGTGGCGGTCGCTGGTTAGCCGGTCCATGTGTGCTCGGTCTACGTAAAGAGCGGAGCAGGTATCTCGGGCTGCGTGCGCGGCGTGGTCTGCGGCAGCGCGGGTGCGCGCACGTGGGCGCGCCGACCGAGGCGCCGACGCGGGCGGGAGCTGCGCGGGGTGCGGCCACGCGTCGGCAGCTGGCTGGACGCGGTGGCTGTTGGCTGTTCGGGGGATATGTGGCGCGCTGTGGTTCATTCGGGCGCTGATGGTTTGGGTACATTTTGGGGTTCCTGTAGCGCCCGGATTTTTTAGGCGCCCGAATGTGAGGACATATATGGTATTTTGGCAATTATTCTTTGGAGACTATAAAAGCTCCTCTTTGGGCTGCGATTTCGGGCCCTTTCCCGAGCCCATTTGCGAAGGTGACCTTAAGAGATTTTGTTCTTCATATTGTGCTCCATCTACTGAGGGACTTTCAGATTTTTTGGAGGCCTCGACATCCGCGCTTTCTGCGACGCGGCGCACTGCGACGTTTCTTGGATTTTGGCTTCCACCGTCACTTTTCGGTCCGCGAGGCACTCTGGATTACTTCGATGGTATTTTGAGCCGATTCTTGCGACAGCGCGTTCACGAGAGGTACGCCTTCGATTTCTGTATTGATCTCTTCACCCCATTTTGGATTTTTGGCATGGTTCCCGAGGTGTTTTGTGACCTCTTTTACTGCTGTGAGATTTTGGACAGCGGTGGAGTATTCTTGGGATTTCTCAGTCTATGAGCATCGGAATGGGGTGTTTAAGGACTCGATTGATATCTACGCTTCGAGAGGAACGCGTCCGTATTTTTATTAGAATTTTTGGAGGACTCTTTGAAGGTGATAATTATGCTTCTTTCGGACTGATTTACTACAGGAATTTATTTGTGGATATTTCGGCATACCGCGTTGTAGTATTTATATCTTGGCCTACAGGTGTCGGAACGGGATGTATAAATACTCGTTTTGGATCTACTCGTCGCGAGGATCGCAACCGTGATTTTCCAAGGATTTTTGGAGGACTGCACGCAGGTGAAAATCCCCTATTTACTGTGCTGGTTGGAGAAAACAGCATGTGCTGTTTTGTGTGTTTGGGGTTGTGATTGTCGTGTTGTTTGTTGGAACAGTGAACTTGATTGTGTACTGAGAGTGCAGTTTCAGCGGATTTTGGATAGCGTGTGACTGCGCACTTCACCGACTTCGGCTTTGCCTGCGGAAAGCGTTTCAGGTGGATTGCCTTGTCCCCGGAACCGGTAGACGGTTCTTTTATTCTATATGTTAGAATGCATGCATGTGAGTACCCATACATGGTTGAAGGGTAAGCTTAGGAATGATAATTGTATCAGGGAATTACAAAATACTTATTCATGTTATGACTTTGGGAACTAGCAAGTTTGGATATTCAAGTTGACGGTTGAGGAAAGCTTACCTTCGCGGATTATTACTCTTTTGATTGCTAGCATGCATGATTTAAGATACAACTAAACAAAATGAGATGTAAGCATGGAAATGGCCTTGATTATGTGATTGATGCTTACTTGACTATTGTACATGCTTCTAGTGGATTGAGATCTAGCATACTGTAGATGACTATGTTCATTTCATACTAGATGATATAGAGATCATGCTTAATTAATCATTGGCCTATTTATGTGGGATTGACATTTATAGTAGCGATTTATTAGCATGCCATATTAGCACATAGTCTTTCATGAGGATTGATCATTCGATGGGACATGATGTTACATCTATGTGCGGGTATTACTCTGAGGAGTTATTATGGATTATAGATCATGCATTATGAACATGTATAGTTCATTAGTGATTTTGGCATGTTGTTTATATCTTGTAGAGCTACCATTTGACATGTTCTTACTTCTATCTTTCTTGAGTACAATTTCATGCTGTATGGACATCTAGATAGGCCATCTTTTACTGCTACACTATCTTATTGGAACTTGACTTAGGAGAAACCATGTTTTGCTTCTTTTCTCCTTATTAGTTAGTCTTGTGGTTCATGTTGCTCAGGTTCGAGCAGGGGTTTGGGATAGTGTAGTTGAGACTTCGAGTCTGGGATAGGTTGGTCTTGATTGTGGACTTGTGGGGTTTTGCGGCGACCGCGGATATTGGGCGGTTGACCGGATATGTACTTGTGCATCAGATTGGGTATCAGATTTCCTCTAGTGGATGGAGTTTCCCACTTATTGTTTACTGTTGTTTCAGTTTGGGGATTGGGTTTCCCTTTAGTGGATGGGTTTTCCCACTTTGATCAGAGTCGTGATCCAGTCCTGCTATATGGTGATACTTGTTACAGTGATACTTGTTACAGTGATACTTTACTCGTGCGGGCCGCTCCCCTCGAGTGCCACTCCGGAGTAGGCGATTTACACATCGGCCAGTGAGTGCCAGACATTGAGTATCGGCCAGTGAGTGCCAGCCATTGAGTATCGGTTAGTGAGTACCGATTTGTTAGCAGATACTTGAGACAGTTTGAGCAGGCAGTGCTAGTTTTTACTGGTCCATTGATTGGGTTTATTGTTGCACTCGTGCCTAGGGGCCGAGTGGAGTCTAGTAGCTGTGATTAGACCAGTGCTAGTGTTGTTGGGAGCCGTTTAGGTTGACGGTGATCCCGTGTCGTTGAGAGTACTTCGACCATTGTGCGAGATGTTGAGGATCTTGAGTCTTTCCGTTCTAAGAGAGAGCGTGGATTTCGACTATAGCCTGCATGTGCCACTATTCGATAGCGAGTTAGTCCGTATGGACACCCTACGTAATTCCTGCCCGGCAGCGGGAGTTGGTTGTAGGTGGGCGTAGGCTTGACTGGACCAGATGTGGCAGTCAGCTCGATTAGGTCGATTGTGCACTTCATGTGCGAGTGATTGCATACCTTTCATTGGTTTTCCCCTTTTGAGCATGTAGATAGAGGTATGGTAGCTGTTGAGTACCTCCAGCTTTCTTGTTTTCACTGATTGTTATCTTATGCCTCTAGTAGACTTCGTGGGCAGATCGTCGGACTTGGCGGTTGTACCCTGTGACGCCCCACTTCCCAGGGGGTCACCCATCCTAGAACTACTCTAGCTCTAGCACGCTTAACTCTCATGTTCCTCTTGGATCTTGCTACCATCCAAAATGCTATAGCCGGGTTAGAGATTTAGTCCTATTATATCATTTATATAGAGGACTAATCCAAATTCCGGGGGTGTCACATTCTTCCCCCCTTTAAGCCCTGACGTCCACGTCAGGCTCAAGCACACTCACAAGCACCAGGCGATGTGAGACTCGTCTCGCTAGCCTTAGCCGACCTTGTGAGGAGCTGCACTCCACTCACAACGGTCATTAGCCGGGGAGCCTCGCTCTACCCGCTATATAACCCTGGCTCAGCCGAGACTCATCTCACATTTCCGGCTGGTGAATGGCTCTGATACCAACTGTGACGCCCCACTTCCCAGGGGGTCACCCATCCTAGAACTACTCTAGCTCTAGCACGCTTAACTCTCATGTTCCTCTTGGATCTTGCTACCATCCAAAATGCTATAGCCGGGTTAGAGATTTAGTCCTATTATATCATTTATATAGAGGACTAATCCAATCGCCTGACGTGTCGTTCGGGTGATTGTCGAAGTTGAATCAGAAACTTGGCTTGCGTATCGATATCTACGAACATCCCCTGTACCCTGGCAAGATATCTGCTCACTGCACGAGGGATTTGTAATGAGTAGAATTGTAGTGACTTGAATCCCAGTTAATGTTTGGCTACATGGTATGTGGCATGATGATACCTTTTTTGAGTGTTGAGTGTGTTTGCGTGCAAAACGAACGCGAGAAATGGATTCAGCGCGAAATTTTGAACAAAACACAAATTTTGTGTGTTTTCAGTGGATTCGGGCGCCCAGATCACTATTTCGGGCACCCAAAAGGACCAGCAGCTCGCCGTGGACCACGGGTCAACTGGAACACGTGTCGCGCAACGATTAGAGCGGGCCAAGACACGTGGCGGCTTCAGATAGGGCGAACGTGTGGGCGCGAGGCACGCGACGCAGTCAACGCGAGAGGCCACACCGCCCGCCACATGGCGCTCAGTGATTGGCTGGCACCAACTACCGTGTCGGGGAGGGACACGTGGTGTGTGATCGGCAATTCGGGCGCACTCTAGATGGTTGCCACGTGTCTGAGCGCAACTTTTACCAAATTCGGGCGCCCGAATGTAGGGATTTCGGCTGAGGTTTGGATATTTCTCTAATTAAACGAATGCGCGTGCATGCACATTTAATGCAGCGAAAATATAAAATTTTATAAAATATAATCCAATCGTATATATCTTAATATCATAACATTTATAATATATATATATATATATATATATATATATATATAGAGAGAGAGAGAGAGAGTTGGGCTGGAATGCTATTGATAGCACCAACCCAACTTTGCTATCCATTTTGTAGCCATTGGATCGCATTGAGATCCGTGTAGGCTCTTTAATGAAAAAAAGAGAAAAAAAAAAGTAAAAAGAAAAAGTAAAAAGTAAAAAGTTTTTCTTTTTAATTAAAGGGCTTGCACGAATCTCAATGCGATCCAATGGCTACAAAATGGGTGGCAAAATTGGGTTGGTGCTATCAATAGCATTCCAGCCCAACTCTCTCTCTCTCTCTCTCTCTCTCTCTCTCTCTCTATATATATATATATATATATATATATATATATATATATATATAGTCCGGCTGGAATACTATCGATAGCACTAAGCAATTGGTGCTACCAAGTTTCCAGCTCTTGGATGAAAAGATGTGCGGTTGGGATTATAGTGGTCCCCTAGAATTTTTATTATTCAACCAACCACCTAGTAAACCCCAGGAGACCACTATCATCCTAACCGCACATTCTTTAATCCAATGGCTAAAAAATTTGTAGCACCAATGGCTTGGTGCTATTGATAGTATTCCAGCCTAATTCCCTTTCTCTCTCTCTCTCTCTCTCTCTCTCTCTCTCTCTCTCTCTCTCTCTCTCTATATATATATATATATATATATATATATATCAAGATCATCTCGTGTGACACACAAAAATTATTATTCTATTCTAATTAGAAGAATGGTTAGAATTTCAACCTTTGCTGATTACCGAAATTGTCTGTTTATATTGGATCTGAACTTCTGGTCCTTTGAGCCGCACAACTGTCCGGCCTCTATGTGTATCCACACAAGGCTGCTCCGGGATCTGTGCTTCACACAATATAATCTTGAAACTCTTTTCGTGATTTCTTTTATCAATGTGGAGAAGAATTAATTTTCAAATTGTGCTAGCAATTTCAAAAGAATTAACTATAATATAGAGACCAATGATTGTAGGAAGACTTCTCTGATGATTAAAGAGAACTCTATATAATTAGGAGAAGTTGTTCTCTTTCTCTCGTACTTTACTTCATGTCACTCATAATTTCTTATCATTGAGGAATGTCTCTATTTAAAGACAAGGCAAAAGGTAGTGAGACAAAAAATGTAGAGCAACGTTCTCATAATAAGACGTTGGTTTCATTGTAATTAATGAAAAACTTCCCTCTTGAAAAGTTGGTCAGTAGAGGAAGAAATGAGAAAAAAAAAACATACATCATAAATGAGATGAGTGTTAACTGTGATGATCCGGATCTCCACGGAGGTTTTGCGGTGTGATCAGCGGCTTCTAAAGGCCTATGTTGTGTGATGGAGTTGGTTGCGTGCAAATCGGACCTCAGGATTGGACTTGGCGTGAAAATTGGATCAAGTTTGCCTATTCGGATGCCTTCATCGAAATTTAAAAGTGGATTCTTGCAAAACGGATATCGAATTTGGATTCAGCATGGAAAAACGATGGAAATCGACTATTTGGATGTATTTTTTTGAGTCCAGACGCTCGAAAATGGACAACCAGAAGTTTTACAGTGTTTTCGGGTGCATGGAGGAGTCGTGGACCGCAGGGTGCCACGTGGCGGCATGCGGTTGGGCCGGCGCAGCAGGCGCGGGCAGCCGCGGGCAAGCGTGCGGGCAATGGGCAGGCGCGCTGTGGATAAGGGGCGCCACGTGTCGTGCTCCTATTGGCTGCGCCGATTGCCCTGTTGGGGCAAGACATGTGGCAGCTGGATCGAGCGCCAGCACGGGGGCGGGCGCGCTTGGATGCGCGATGCGTGTCGGCCCAAGGCGCGGAGGCGGGCCGGCCCATTACTGTAGCAAGCAGGAGCTCCTTCTCCTTCTTCTTCTTATTCTCCATGGTTTTAAAAGGGGTTTTCTTCTCCACTTTGAGCTCTTTTGGAGGTTGGTTTTTCTGAGAGATTTTTACCTAAGATTCTTATACTTCTCCTCTACAGTATTTGATTTTTTGGGGACTTTTGAAGGCTCTTTGATCATTTTCTTTATCAACCTTTGAGGACATTACCATTGCTGCATTCACAGCCCACTCCGTCGCGTTTCGGTGCAAAAATCCTACAGATCTAACCATAGGGATTTTTGACTTGATTTTTGGTTCTGTGTCTTCACAAGAGGTAGGCCTACAATTTTGGTACTCAACTCTCCCCCTAGATCATGAGGTTTTTCAGAGTTTTTAAGCCATCTTTGGGACCCTTTGTTTCAGCCTGGAATTTTGGACAGTTCTCGGTCTTTTGGCTTTCTTGGATAGTAGGATGGGAGTTTTAGAATGATTTTTGCGGAAAAATTTCCAGCACTCGAAGATCTACAACATTGGTATGTATCATTCCCCCTGAATATGAGTTTTTATTAGGGTTTATTTACCATCTTTGGAACACATTGCTGCATTCGTGCACAGATTGAACTTATTGGATAGTTCATAGTATTTATGGGTTTTCTTCTTCATTCGTGCATGGATTTTAGAGTTCTTTGGCTCGATTTATATCTACTCTCGACAAGGAATCCATTGACACCTCTCTTGCTGGATTTGGAGCACATTTGATCAGATAACTTTAATGATCTTCCCAGCTCTATTTTAAGGATTACAACAGTGCAGTTTTTGGTTGCTTCTTTGAGCATAGAACCTTTGTATGAGGATAACTTTGGGAATATTATGTTTTTTTTGGTATTTCAAAGTATGGATATCTTTTTAAGATGTAGATGAGCAATTCTTCTTTTTGAAACCTGTGAAAAATTCCCTATGGATTGACCCCTATAATTAAGTGAACTTCATGCTAATTTTTGGTTCCCTGTTTTTGGACAGCAAGTGTAAGATCTTGTTTTTGTTAATTAAAAGGGGTTTAAGATGAGTTTTTGATGCTTGGAAAAGATTAATTTGATTAAGGACACTTTGATATTACTACTTGGAGCTTCCCTTGGACTTGTATTGTAGTGCACCGATTTCCGCAAAATAGCAAAAAATTGGTAAAAATACTTGTAACACATTTCAAATGTAATTACAAGTGGGTTGGAAGCATTTCGAATCGACGCAAAAGCCGCCGAGCCGAAAAGTGAGTTGTAGTTGAGAGTTTGAAGCTTCAAATTTGTAAAGCTTAAGTCCTCGTTCGCCGAATTCGCAAAATGGCGAAATGCGGCGAAAAGACTTATAATAAATTTTAAATATGATTACAGTCGAGTTCGGTGCGTTTCGGACCGACGCGAAGAGCATCGGGTCGAAAAGTGAGTTGAAGCTCAAGGACTTAGCAAAATTCAGGAATCCTGAATTCTGTTATCGGCAAGGTTTTTCGGAGCCCTATTTCGAAGACTTAAAGTAGTCAAAAAATTAAAAAGAAATCGTGGGGTGTCTCAGAAAAGTTTGTTGATTAAAAGGGGTGAAGTTCCGAGGTGAGGGATTAAAGGAAAATAGGAGAACGAAGAGGAGCAAAACGGTTGGAGAATTCTGAAACTGCAGTCTTGCTTATGCAGTTTATCGCCAAGCTTTTTCGGAGCCCTATTTCGAGGACTTAGACTAGTCAAAAAAATAAAAAAGAAATCGTGGGGTGTCTCAGAAAAGTTTGGTGATAAAAAGGGATGAAGTGCCGAGGTGAGAGATTGAAAGAAAATAGGAGAACGAAGCGAAGCAAAATGCTTTAAGAATTCTGAAACTGCAGTTTTTGCTGATGCAGTTTATCGCCAAGCTTTTTCGGAGCCTTATTTCGAGGGCTTAGAGTAGCCAAAAAATTTAAAAGAAATCGTGGGAAGTTTAAGAAAAATTTGTAGAATAAAGGGGAGAAGAAAAATTATGATTTCGATTTTTCAGTTGACGGCAAAATGCTGAGGAAGAGGGGTACCCGAAATTGCTCTCTGCAGAGGCAAAACAGCAGGGAATGAGGGCAATTTGGGGAATTAAATTCTAAGTTGGGGCAATTTAGTAAAATTGCCTCCCCCTCCAACCACCACCTGCAGAGAATTAAATTGTGAGGACCCGAATCCCCACTTAAGGGTTTATTGATGGATTAGTGGCTTTTGGGAGTGTGTGTGCGCGTGTCGGGCCCAATAATTGGATTTCTGGTGAAATTGGAGCTTGTTTGCTTTTCTGGAAGCCCATTCGGGGTGATTGAGGTTTTTGCGCGCTTATTGGAACCAAGGATTTGACCCGGCATGAAAAATGGATCAAGTTTACTTTTCCGGAAATTTTTGAAAAATTTTAGGACTGGAATTTGGCCGAACGGACATCGGATTTGGATTCAGCGCGCGAAAACGAGCGGAATGGACTATTTACTTGTATTTTTCGGAGCCCGGACGCGAAAACACGGATTTCGAGGCGTGGGGTTACTGTTCCGGCGGCCGGAGAGGCGCCGGCGGCGGCGGCGGGCGGCGGAGCGCGGCGGCGGGCCGAGGAGAGGCCGGTCGGTCCACCGCGGGAGGCGTGCACCAGACGCGGGCCACGTGGCGGCACCCGGTTGGCGGGCGCAGTGGGCGCGGTCCACGGGGAAGGCGCGGGTGCACGGTGGACCGGGGTGGACACGTGGCAGAACGTGATTGGGTGGTGTTGTGCACGCAATCCAAGGTGCGGGGAGCAGGTACCTCGGGCTGCGTGCCCGACAGGCGCGCGTGGGCGCACGTGGGGCGCGACGTGGGCGCGCTGACCCGCGGCTCCCGGCGTGGGCGCCACGTGTCGGCGCGGGATTCGGCCACGTGGTGCATGGCTGTTGGCCCAAACAGCTGTTTGCTGTTTGGGTGTACACGTGGCGGCCTGGGAGATTTCCGGGCGTGAACAATAACGGGCCGGGCCCGTTACTGTAGCAGCCCGGAAGTACCGGGCGCCCGAATCTTTGGGCCAAAAGTCCAAAGTGCGGATTTTCGGGCTGGGCCTATAAATAGCTGGCTTGCTGGGGCTTTTTGTCCCCTTTCCTGAGCTCCCCTGCCCATGGCCTCTTTAGCAAAGTTGTAGATCTTCGTGTTGCGCATCTTCTGGCAGAGGCGCGGAATTTTTGGAAGCCGCGACATCGACGTTTACGGCATCATAGCGCGGAGCGGCGATTTTCTATTGGAGGCTTGTTATCGCTGCATTTTGGTCTGAGAGGTCCACAGAGCTACCCCGACTGTATTTTTGGGCGATTTTTGTGGCGTTAGATTCATGAGAGGTACGTCTTCGACTTCCGTGTTGAGTGTTTCATCTAGATTTGGGTTTTTGGCATGGTTTTCGAGGCTTTACTGAGCCCCTTTTGTGCTGGTGAGGTTTCTGGACAGCAAGGCCTTCGTAGATTTTTATCTCCACCTCCGGACATCGGAATTTGACATTTCAAGGCTCTATCGACATCTAAACTTCGCGAGGATCCCCGTCATATTTTTACTGGAATTTTTGGAGGCTGTTTTATAGGTGAAAATTTCACAGAAAGAAGACTGTTCATCGCAGATTTTAAAAATGTGGAATTTAGTGGAATTAAGTGTAATTCTTGGATCTATTATGTACCCAGGATGCTTTGAACACTACTTTGGTAGTGTTGGCTTGGTGATTGTGCTCGTATATCTGTTTCTGGGCTTTCTTAGCTATACGACCCTGGACAGTTGTGCACCTTCAGGTGGGTGGCCCTGTCTTCAAGAATGATGGAATGTGCATTAAATCTGCTATAGTAGGACCATGCATGATAGTGATATTCCTGTGTAGCATGCTAGAATGTGATAGCTGTTGATTCTAGAGTTATATGATGATCATGCGATCTCTTGTTCCTACTCTGTAAAATTATTATTATTATCTTGGAATTTGACCTAGCACCCCGTCATATGCAGCATGTTCAGCCAGACTGTAGAAAACTTCAACTTGGGCTAGGTTTATTCTGCTTTAGACATCCACACTTCTTTTCTTTCCTGGACATAGTGTTTTACTCGCCCGGGTAGTGGGCCGAGTGGTCGGGTTTCTTTTAGTGTGGGATGCATTCTTGCACTCGTGCTTGGGAGCAGAGTGGAGTCTGGTAGATACAGTTGATCGTTCATCTGTGGCAGGAGCCGTTTGGTAGACGGCGGTCCCAAGATGTTTTGGTTTCTTGTTTTATTGTCGCCACTGCGTCAGTGGTAGCTTTGTACCTGTGATAGCAGGACCTTGAACCCAGAACTGTTTTTGGACACACATATGATTTTAGTCAACCAATGTTTTCTTCCGAGCATCGTGGAGTCGCCGAGTCTGTTCTTGTTTGATTGGACAAAGGCATTAGCTCTACGAGGCTTGGATATAAAGCTTGTTTTCAATTGTTTTCCTAAAAAGAACTAAAAATCATTAAATATGGATTTCTTTCAGATCAAATGGCTTTCAATAAGAAATATCACCTTTTTCCAATAAATTTAACCACCCGAGATGGTTCGAGTGGTCTGGGTTCCAAGGTCTGCCTTTTTCCTTTGGGACGAGAACAACGAGAGGCTATGCCTAGAGCCTGTTCTTGTTTGATTAGGGTTGTAGGTTCTAGTCTTTCGGGGTTCCCGGACCCTTTATTGTGTCTGTTGTGGAGTTATCCTGTCAGTGATGCCTGTTTTAGGGAGCCGTTGGGTTGACAGCGGTCCCGACTGTCGAGTGTTCCTTGTTGCTCGGGTTAGAGAGCAGGGATGGGGGATAGTATAGCTATATTGTTGAGTCGGGTGGGATTGCACCAGATTATTGACTCGGGTTATTGTTTCGGTAACCGCGAACTGTGGGCGGTTTGACCGATTAGTGTTATACATCAGTTGGGGCTGGGTTTTGCATTGTGGATTGAGTGAGTCTCCACTTTGAGCATAGTGTCGACTTTTGCCTCATTGGCTGAGATACTTGACAGAGCTGTTGGACATGGGTTACTTTGACTCGAGCGGGTCGCTCCCCTCGAGTGCCACTCCGGAGTAGGTGAGACCGGGTTGTTGTAACCGGCGTTGAGATTGAGCTTTAGACCGGGTTGTCGTAACCGGCGTTGAGATTGAGCTTTAGACCGGGTTGTTGTAACCGGCGTGAGATTGAGTTCTTCTATCGTGACTTGTCGACACAGTCCCTCTGGCTGAGCCAGTTTTGGCAGCTACGGACATACCTACGGTAGACCCGTCCTGTTGAGGATGTGCGGCAGTAGGTAGGCGCATGTTTGACTGGACCCGAGGAGGCAGTCAGTTCATATTGGGTGACTATACTGATATGTTAGTAGATGCACCATGTTATCATCTGTTCCGCTTTTTGAGCATTTAGATAGGGGCATAGTAGCTGTAGAGTTATTCATTTCCAGCTCTTTCCTTCAGTATTTCATTTATTACTTTATGCCTCTAGTAGACTTAGTGGGCAGACCGTTGGGCTTGTTGACGACACCCACTGAGGACTACTGTGGGATGTAGTTCTCACACCCGTCGTGGTGTCTTTTCCCCAGGGACTTCTACTCCTGTTCCTGCTGCTCTAGTTGTTGCTTCTTCAGACCGAGGTAAGGGAGTCGCGAGCTAGATCCCTACCAGTCGTCATCTAGAGAGTAGATGTACCCCTTTTTATATTTTGAGAGTTACTTGTTGAGAGACCTTGTAGTGAGGTATAGAGTTGTACTTTTATATCAGAGTTGAGCGACTTTTGTACTTGTGGTGAGGACTTGGAGTTGTATTTATTTTATTTATAGCAGTTTACTTCCAGCTCTGATATCTGTTTAGCGTAGCATCTTTCTTTTGCAGGTTTGACGCTTCGTCTATACGGGGTTCACCGTATGGGCGGCGGATCTATTAGCGAGCCCGGGTCGCAGTTTCGACCCCGGGGCGTGACATAAATTCTCTCCCTCTCTCTCTAAAATGTCCACCCACTCTCTCTCTCTCTCTTTTTTCTGCTGGAGCTAGAAGCAAGAAGAAGAGAGAATGAAGAAGAAGAAGAAGAAGAAGAAGAAGAAGAAGAAGAAGAAAGGGGGAAGAAGAAGGAAGCAGAGAAGAAGAACCTCCCTTATTCTCTCAGTTTCTTCAAAAAGGTACTACTCCTCTCATTCTTTTCTCCTCTACTTTGCTCAGGAAAGAAAAAAAAAAAAAAGAAAAAAAAAAAGGAGAGGGGTGGGCTGCTGCCTTGGGCAGCAGCTGCACTTGGCAGCTGCCTTAGGCAGCTGCGCAAGAGGAGATGGGTGGGCTGCTGCCTTGGGCAGCAGCTGCAGTTGGTAGCTGCTCTTGGCAGCTGCCTTTGGCAGCTACGCAGGAGGGAAGTGAGCTGCTGCCAGTGCAACCGCTCTTGGCAGCTGCGCAGGAGGGGAGTGGCCTGCTGCCTTGGGCAGCATCTGCAGTTAGCTGCTGCACCTGGCAGCAGGCAGCTGCTGCTGCTGTCAAGCAGCAGCTGCTGCACTTAGCAGCTGCAGGAGCAATTGCTGGGGCAACAGCTGTGCAAGCTGTTGCCCAGCAGCAGAATTTGAAAAAAAAAAAAAAAAAAAGGAAAAGAAGAGAAAGGAAAAAAAAAAAAGAAAGGAGAAAAATTCAAAAGAAAATTTTCAAGGTTCTCGAATGAGCAAATTCATCAATTGAGGGCAAATTGCTCAAATTGAGTTTTCTCTCAAATTTTCGAGCATTTTGCCCTTGGCTAAAGAGATTAAAATTTCTCTTTGGCAATATGACAAAGATGGGATTATTTTTCTACATTCTTGTAAAATTGACTCAAGAAGAGCCATCGGGAGGAAAGTGACTAAAACGGGAATTATCCCTTTTATGTTGTAAAAAGGGGTTTCCAATTTTAAATTTTATGGAATTAGTAGATCATAAAAGTAATTGCTTCATAATTTTTTTTTTCATTTTAGGAAAACCTTGCAGATCAAAAGAGCAGATTTTTGTCTCTTTCAAGAACAAAGAAAAATATCGAGGTGGGGGATTCTACCGAAAATGGGTGATCTCTCCTCTTTGTCCTTTGATTTTCTGACCTAGAAGCATGCTAGTAAGCATGTAGGGTGTTAGGATCAAGAATGAGAATGATTAGGGTTTAGCCCTAAAAGCAATTATGTTAAACCTATTGTAGGTTAAATTTGCATTAGTATAAATAGCAAAGGATAAATATGAGAATGATCATGTTAGGGTATAACCCTAAGAATCATGTAAAAGCATAAGAGAAATGCATGATGGATGTAAGACCTAGGAGAAAACAAGGACAAGTGAATGGATGCAAAACTAGGAGAAAACCTAGATTAAAGGTTTAACGAGTGGCATGATAACCTAGGAGTTAAACCTAGATGAACGAGTGACATTGTCTTAGGGAATAACCTAAGGTTGATTATAGAGTGTACAACATAGAGTTAAATGTACTATAAGTTATGTGGAAAAGAGAAAACATAGAGTCAAGGGTACTCTAAGCTAGGAAGAATGTAATTAGAGTTAATAGACTCTAAGCAAAAAGGAATGGAATTAGAGTTAATGAACTCTAGGTTAATGTGAGAAATATGAAATAGAGTTAATGAACTCTAGGATGAATGTGAATGATTGAAACAGAGTTAATAAACTCTAGGCAATGTCTAGTGTCCTTGTGTCATAGTAGAAACCCTAAGGCTAATTAAGACATAGGGTTGTGAAATGAGAACAAGTAAGTAGGATAAAGTTAAAAGGGGCTAAAGAGCTAAGAAAAATTGCCAAGTGGCAAGATTAAGTGTAAAAACAAATGAACAAGAGGTTCAAGTCTAAATTGGTGTTACAGACACCCACGCTATCCTAGTGTAAAGAACTTAGGATAAAAGAGAAAAGTAAAAGAGAAAGCATCAATAAAGATTATAAATCCTCAGTTTGTCTGTGCCTACGTGGCGGCTTCTCAAGACGGTCTGTACCGACGTGTCATGCTCCCCTTGCTTCCTCTACTTCTATTCATTTGCATTGCACATTGCACATATTTGCATTGCACATGGGTCCCAAGCCTCTTTTCTCTCTTTTCCCATCCATGTGCCTGCATATGGGCACATGGGCTCTCTCTCTATTTCCAATCCATGTGTCCATGTGCCCGCACATGGTTCCCTCTCTCTCTCTACGATTTAATCTCCCACCTCTTTTTCTCTCTCCTTTTCTGTCTCTACACCACGATCCTCTTCTTCTTTCTTTTCTCTCTCTCTCTGAGATCGCGGTGTTAGGGTACGATGCAAGCGACTAGGAATGCGTTCCGTCTTTTGATATCGTTGTCCTCTTCCTCTCCGATCTCCGCCTATGGAGGTGGAAGAGGAGGTCTCCTCTACGGCGCGGGGTCTAGGGCTTTCGCTCAGCCCACCACCGCCGCGAGCTTTGCCCTCGACAAGCGCGAGGTCACCAATCGAGTTCTCGGCCTTCTCAAATCCACCGCCTTCGTCGACCCCTCCAAGGTTTGATCTCTTTCCCTATCGATTTCATTCTCTAATCTCCTGAGATCATCGTCCTCTTCCTCTCCAATCTTCGCCCATGGATGTGGAAGAGGAGGTCTCCTCTATAGTGCAAGATCTAGGGATTTCGCTCAGCCCGTCGTCGCCGTCGCCGTCGCCGCCGCCGCAAGATCCGCCCTCGACAAGCACGAGGTCACCAATCGAGTCCTTGGCCTCCTCAGATCCTTCCCCTTCGTCGATCCCGCCAAGGTTTGATCTCTTCCCCTATCGATTCCCTTCTCTAATCTCTATCGTGGGGATTGCTTCTGATTGTTTGTCCTAATCGCATAATTTGATGATCGTAATGGCGTTTATTGCGATATCGTTGGGAGCTGTTGTTTTTTGTCTTGAACTTGATTTATAGCATTCGCATAATCGCTCCTATGAGTGACTGGCGTGTGCTAATTTTTGACTTTTGCTGCTTGGAAAAGCACCATATTAGTATATTTATCTTCGTTTCTAGCTGAAGTAGAAGCTGCAAATTGTTCTCTTTACCAAACACTCTTCTAGAGACTACTGCTAAAAGCAGAAAAATAGAAGCAAGGTCAAACATATTCTTAGTTGAATTGGAGCAAGTTCCTATAATTTGTTATCGTAGTAGCAAGTTCGGTGTTCAAAAGCAGTCTCAGAAGCAACGAGTTTCTATAAAGTCTGCTATATTTCACACAAGAATTAGATTAGGTGTAAAGCTGGAATTGATTATGAATATTACAGTAGAGAGTGATGAAGTAATTACTCTTGGAACATAAACATAATTGCTTTAGCTTTGAGTAGTTTAGCTAATAAGTAAATATTTGAGAGCTTTCCAAGCTTATAATAACTGAAGGGTCTAGAATTAGGTGATGTTTTTGCTCCTAGATTGATCAAGAGTTAGCTTTATTTTTACTTGAGATTAGATTATTGTATCCCATGACTTTTCATTTTCTGTTTCTATTTTCATCTTGAGATTTTTTTCTAGATTTAGGGAGAACTTTAAATACCGCATTATGGTATATTAATTTTGCATTCTGCCACATCTATTTCAGACTGTAACATTTTCGTGCCCTCATGTAGCTGATAACAATTTTTGACCAATAAATTATGCCATCCTCATCTCTTTTCATTTAATGCAATAAATGATGGAAAAATGATCATTAGAATCCAATTTCCTGATGAAAAAGGTCATTTTAATTTAGAGTTTGGGACAAGAAACACAACGTGAACTCAATTTTTCACTATTTCACATATTGAAAAGAACATGTATATCATCTTTGTCGACCACTACAACCGCGTCAACCGCGACAGCAGCAAGCACGTCATCGACGCCCTCCACGGAACCGCCTGCCGCTACACCGTCGAAGTCACCAACAGCTACGCAGGTCTATTTCTTAACAAATAGCCCCTGACGTTAAGGAAAGTTCAATTGACTATAAAATATAAAATTAAAAATATAATTTAAATTAAAAATATAAAATTTAAATCTGAACTTCAAAATTATAATTTAAATTCAAACTTTTATTTATGAATTTAATTTAAAATCCATATAACTTTTGATTCATATGTTGAATATAAAATTTGAATTAAACTTCTATACAAATTTGAATAAGATATTGAATTCACAAATTAAATTTATGTTCAAATTAAAATTTTAATCAAAATTTAAATCCACTACCTAAATTCGTAATCAAAGTTAGAATCCAAAATTAGCAATTTTAACTTAAAATTTGAATTTAAATTAATTTACTAATCAAATTTAAGTTGAAATTTTCTTGACACATTTTCTTGTGTTCTTGCTGAGTTACTTCTTGGACACGTTTGTGTTTTTGCTTATTCTGTTCTTAGCTTATCTTCTTGACTATACAAGTTTGGTTTTTGAAGCTTACATTACATGTATGTTACTTTGTTTGTATTACATTCATCAGCCACTCTTTCCTGGAGAAAGTGCTGTTGATCAGCTTGTTGAGATAATCAAGGTATAGCATAATATGCTTTTTTTTTTCTTTGTAATTTTCCTGATTGGAGAAGAGAAAGTATAATTACAGATTCACCTACAGGTTCTTGGTACTCCAACTCGTGAGGAAATTCGTTGTATGATTCCTAACTACACGGACTTTAGGTTTCCTCAGATAAAAGCTCATCCACGGCACAAGGTAGGCATGAAATAAGTAGCTTTCCTTAATCTCCAGAGCTTGGCTTCTGATCATTAAAAAGTCTAGCTTAAGAGCATAGCAATTAATGTCTTGCACTAGATGATATAAGTAGCTTTCATTAATCTCCAGAGCTTGGCTTCTGATCATTAAAAAGTCTAGCTTAAGAGCATAGCAATTAATGTCTTGCACTAGACATACTTTATACATCCGGCAATTATGAAGGGCGAAAGATTTAACATAGGAAATGTGGAGATTCGATATCCTAGGCACTATTTCTTTTGTAATTTGTAGTCTTACGAAGAATATATATATATATATATATATATATATATATATATATATATATATATATACTTTCTAACAGCAGAACATAGGAAATGTGAAGATTCGATATTCTAGGCACTACTTCTTTTGTAATTTCTACTTTTACGAAGGCTTTCATTATTTTCTTATGTTTTTGCTTTTTGTTTTTTTAAAACAATGACGATAGAAACAAAAAGAAGAAAAAACTCATATTGATGTTGAGTTTGCTGATAGATAATATTTATCGAGTCGAAAGAAAAAGCAAACTCGTGTTGAGAAGTAGAATACTGTAAGTTTGGCTATATAGAATTACCAATACCATACTTTCTAACAGCAGAACATAGGAAATGTGAAGATTCGATATCATAGGCACTACTTCTTTTGTAATTTCTACTCTTACGAAGGCTTCCATTATTTGTTGAGAAGTAGAATACTGTAAGTTTCGCTATATAAAATTACCAATACCAATTTATCATCCATCTCATGTAAATAAACTCAAACAAATTTTCAACTTAGTTTGTTTTAGGTGCCTCAAAATGAAGAAAGAAAAGGTATATACAAAAAACAATGAAATATCTACCTTACATATAGTAATTATATTTTCTTTGCATTATATCAATAATTTATTTCTATTTTAACGAGATTGATTCATTCGCCGGGATCTAGTATCTATAGTTAGTCTGAACTTAAACACAAAGACATATGAGATTGTATATGCATCCTTTATCAATCTCCTCTAAAAATGTTTTCCCCTTTACTTAATGTTCTTTTGGATTGGTTGCCAATTATCTTTTAGATCTGCGGTGGAATCAGCATATTGAAAATAGAATTTGCAAGGTATAATTTTGGATTTACCATTAAAAGAAGCAAAATTTATATATATATTCCTTCTTTTAATGATACGTGTTCTCTTTTGGTATTCTACTAGGTTTTGAGTAAAAACGTATGCATATAAGAAACTGATTATCTGAAAGGTGGAGATGTAAATTCAGATTCTCACAGACATGGAATGCAAAGCATGAAGTATCACTGCTTTTAAAGATTTGAAGTAATCTGGGGGGGTTCTCAGGGCAGTTAAAGCGGCTTCCTAGAAGGTTGCAGGAGCAGAATCTGTTGGGTAATCTCATGTTCTATTTAATTATTTGCATTATTACACCAAAAGCATTTCATAGTATAAATTGGTGAGCTTATGAATGTTGGTTTGACATCAATTGTTTCTATGGCTTCTCCCATTATTCTATAAACTCATGCTTCTGCCACTACCTGCTAGAGCACTCGGAGGAAACAAAAACAAAAAAGGGAGAGAGAGAAAAAATAGGAGGAGGAAAAGAAGGAGAAGGAAAATGAAAGAATAAATGAGGAAATGAGAGAGGATTACTATAAGCTGATTACTAAAGTACAAAATGCCAATTAGGGTACTTTGATTTTATTACAATATGCCTTAGGTATTAATTAGTTAAACTACTCTAGCTGAAAGTAAAATCACCGTTCGAAATCTATGCTTTCTCAATTTACCCAAAGTTTGCCGTGTTACACTTTTAGAGTGGTCGGTTGATTTGTTTAAAGTATAGTTTCGTCTTGAGGCTCAGCCCTAAAAAAGTTTGTTGAGCCCAAAAAAAAAAAAAGCTGTTCATTAACTGCCATTATCTTCAGTGATTTGTTGTTTTGGTCAAGTTTTGAATTTATGTACGGTATTCTTCTTTCCTCGTGGTGAGGCACTTTGAGTAAAACAATTTTCCCCCTATGTTTTTCCTTCTACTAACTGTTCTCTTCTCTTACATGTGTTGTTGGTGTTATCATATATATATATATATATATATATATATATATATATATATATATATATATATATATATATATTGAGTCTAACTTTGGTGCTTTTAAAAGCACCAAGAACTTGGCGTTCGTTAAGTTTTCTATAGTTAGATCTAACCCTTTAATCAATTCCACCCTTTAGATCATGTATTCCACCAACCACCCACTGAACCCTAGAGAACCGCTATCATCCTAACTGCATATCTCTTCATCTAAATCCTAAATATTTTTGGTTAATATGCAGAAACCAAATATGTAGATTAAGAGAAAACTGGAAACTTCTCTTTGTTATTTGTAATTATTTTTCTGTCATTTCCATAGTTACCTTCTATTTAAGTTTTACTCTCTATCGCTTGAACTTATATTTATCTTTCTTTTTAAAATCTATGTTTACAGGTTTTAAATTTTCTCATACTTTGGATGCCTAGCTCTTTAAGCAACCAGCTAGAAATGATCGTCGACGATGCCTAGCTTTTTAAGCAACCAGCTAGAAATGATCATCGAGTCTATTGAGACCACTTTAGTAGCGATAATTAGCATACTAAGTTCCCATATATCTAATCAGTATTTTCTTCATTAAGCATTTTGGGAACTACGGAAACATAGTAGATTTAGTGAAGTATTGGCTTCAAACACTGCCAGGTACAATTAGAATGTGCAGGTAAACAGACCTAATAAGGTAAAACCATTACTTTCTTTGCAGCCGCTTCAGATTCCATCTTAGGTCTAATAAAGCAGTAAATGCATTCTTTGTAGTGACATCTCCTGAGAGGGAGCTAATCGGCGAAGTGTACATATATAGATTTTACACATTCAAGCTTCTAATCTCATCAAGTTCCTAAAGCAAAGTTTGAAGAAAATGGTAAAAAACTAATGTATATTTTATCGTCCAATGCTTACCTAATGCAGATTTTATCTAATGCAAATTATGAGGAATCTCATGTGTATTCCTTTTGTTGTAATATAGTTACAATCAATATCTGTGTGAACCTCATGTAAAGATGATTGTAAGCATACTAATGTAGATTTTGTCTAATACAGCTTTTGACGAATCCCATGTATTCTCTTTTTGTCCTAATATAAATAAAATCGATATGTATGTGAACCTCATATAAAGATGATTGTTGACACATTATGATTGTTCACACATTATTTGCTAAATTTAACCTGAATTGTTTAATACGCTAATTTAGATTGTATCTCATGCACATTTTGACGAATCTCATGTGTATCCCATTTGTTCTAATATAGGTAAAGTCAATATCTGTACATGTAGACCTCATATAAAAAAGTTTGTAAGCATCGTAATAATGTAAATTTTATCTGATGCAAATTTTGAGGAATCTCATGTGCATTGCTTTTGTTCTAATATAGCTAAGGTCAATATCTCTATGTGGTAATGTAGATTTTATGTACTGCGAATTCTAAGGAATTTCATGTGTATTCCTTCTATTCTAACACACCTAGGGTCAATATCTAATTTGTCCATTGTTTTATCTATTCCTTCGCTCTATCTCATAAAACTTAGAACGATTTTTTGTATAATATGGTTTATTTCTAACATGACAACCTATTGCTTTCATGTGAGAACCAATTGTATATTCTGAAGAGCCATGCGATGCTTCACTGTCAAGTTCATGTATATTACATTGTTCTTTAATCTAAGGAGACGCAAAATACTTTTGCTCAAACGATCATGTATTATTCTCTTTGTTTTTTTTTAAACAGCTTATAATCCGGAGGAAGTGAACGGAATGGTGAAGTACCGGGTTCAAACACTAGCGAGTATAATAACCTATGCAGGTAAACACACCTAATAAGATAAATACATTGCTTCCTTTGCAGTTGCTTTAGATTTCATCTTTTTCTTTGTGAAGAAGTAAAGAAAAGTCAAACACAAACTACTTTTGCTCAGGCGATCATGTATCTTTCTCTCTTTGTTTTTCCTAGGTTATGATCCAGAGGAACTGAACGGAATAGTGAAGTATCGAATTCAAACACTGGCGAGTACAATTAGCCTGTGCAGGTAAGCACACCCATAAATACATTACTTCCTTTGCACTTGCTTTGATTTTGTCTTTCTCTGCATGAAGAAGTACAGAAAAGTCACGTTGAATTAATTCATTACAATTCTGAAAATAAAAAAACATATATTTAAACTAAGTCCACAATCAGAAGCATTTCAAAATTTTAGAATAAAGGCTCAGAATACGAATGGTTATAAATAAACTATAAAAAATAGTTTGCAGAGAAGTTCATTTTTGAAAAAATTGCAAGTTATAAAAAAAAAAAGGTAAAAAAATATATATATTGGTATGTTGATAGGTGGAAGTCTAAAAAATAAGGGTTACAACCATTATGAACACTCTTTTCACAAAAAAAACTTAAAAAGGCTTAAGAATAAGCTTCAAGCAGTATCTTCTGTTCGTGGGGCTTAGATTTTCTATGTTGTGACAAACTCCAAAGGTGGTTACTTTGAGTTTTCTAAGTTGTGGCCTGAAATTAGCATGAGGTTAATTAAAAGAATTAAGCTCAAGGAGAGCATATATGTGAAGATAAACACCAAAGAATATATATTAATTTTTCAAAAAAAGCAAACTTAATGACAGGACAACTTGCAAAAATACAATTAATTAAAAGTTGGAGTTCAAGTCGAGCATGCATGTAAATACAAGATCCAAAAGTACAACTTAGAAAAATGAACTTACAAAAATCAAGAGATAGTGAGTTTAAATTTCTTAAGTTGTGACAAGCTGCAAAGACGCTTACCTTGAGTTTACATATATGGAGATGAACTCCAAAGGTTTAACTTTGAAAACTGGACTGAATATCATATTGTAACTTAATTACCTAATGCACATTTTATCTAATGCAGGTTTTATCCTATTCTTGCAACAATACACCAAATCGCTTAATTCTCAGCAAAGGGCGTGACTGGAAGGGAAATCAAGTCAGAAGCCGCAAGAGAGAATTAGAGCGATCACTGACGTGCGTTCCTAGGCAGCTATAAATCCATTATGTCTCCAAAATTATGAAGTTACTTTGTCACGCCCCGAGTGTAAACCAGAACCCGGGCCCGTCTACAGATCCGCCGTGCACACGGTATTTCCCGCGTACACGAAGCGCCTAACCTGCTCAGATAATAAGAGATAATAATAAAAGAGCAATAAAAATAGAGCTGAACTAAAATCTAATACATCTCAGACTGAAGCTGGAAATAAAATACAATACATCTGTATAAATGATACATCAGTCTCTCCCAGCTCACCAAAATAAATACAACCTGCTGGCAAAAGCCAGTCCCAAATGTAAAAGTACAACCGTCTGAGGAAACTTGGGTGCACCAACAGTCCAGCTAACTCGCTCATCCTGCCTCGAGATCTATCTACTCAGCCGTCCTCTCTCCTCGACCCGCCGCTGAAAGCCCAGCAGCACCCGCAGAAGACACTGCAAAACAAGGGAGAAGAAAAAGAGGAAAGAAGAATGGGGGTGAGAACTACTAGTAAATAAGTAGCCTCCCCTAGTGGGTAAAACCTCAAATTCTGACACACCCACTAGGTCTACCAGAGGCAAAAAGGAAAGAAGAGTGGTAAGAAATGAAACCGCTGAAAAAGGGAAATCTACCACTACTATGCCTCTAAAATACAGTCCTAGACTGGAATAACCGTATGCAACAATAACCAACCATCCCAGATGAACCCAATCTATACCGCCCTCATCATCGGGCAAGTAAGCCGCGCCGATGTGATAGCAAAATTCCTGCTGCCACCCTCATCATCGGGCAAATAAGCCGCGCCGATGTGATAGCAAAACTGTCCATAACTGTCTGGCCCCGGCCTCCGGAGGGGAACTCGAGGGGAGCGACCCACACGAGGAAAGCATCACCGGGCAATAACCGCGCCGGTGTGATAAGTAACAAAAGCAGGATTGGATCACAACTATAAAGCCCCAGTGGAACACAACCCTCCACTAAAAGAAAACTGATCCCCAATCTGATGCATAAGTGATCATCCGGTCAATCGCCCAAAATCCGCGATCGCCGCAATACCTCACAATCCACAACCAAGTCTCACCACCGACCTCCGGTCAACCGCCCAATATCCGCAGTCGCCGGAATAACCCACAATCACAATCATGTCCCACATCCGACATCTGGTCAACCGCCTACTATCCGCGGTTGCCACAAAACCCTCTAGTCCATAATCATGCCCTATCACCGATGTCCTATAACCGACATCCGGTCAACCGCCCAATATCCGCGGTCGCCGCCAAAACCCATAATCCATAATCCAGGCCCCGGCTACACTATCCCAAACCTCTGCTCAAACCCGAGCAACAAGAACCACCTGACTAACGAAAAGGAGAAAAGAAGCAAACAAGGTTTCTCCTAAGTCAAGTTCCAGCATGAAAGTGTAGCGATAAAAGATGGCCTATCTAGATGTCTATACAAGCATGCAAGTGTTCTCAAGGAAACATAATTTAAGTCATTGATCATTAACGGGTATCCACCTATGCATGTCATCTATCCTCAAGTAATACCACTAACAGGATAAATCATACAGTCCCAATTAAATGTTCCATTCCACATGCAAGGTTAAGTGCTAACATAGCAATCCATACAATCATGTATAAGTCCCAACCACTATCAGATTCCCACAAGCATGCAAGTCCCAATTACAATTATCAATCATGGATGTCCAAGAAGGATCTCTCTAATACTCCTAGTGGGTAAGTCAGAAAAGAGGGATAAAGCAACCACCCACCTGGACACGCGCAATCCTCAGCTGTAAAACCTCCTCGCTGTCCAATATCCCCTTTTCACGTCAAATGCTCAAATAGATAAACTGCCGCGATCGCTGTTCACAATTACCCCAAAACATACACACAAATAAGCACACAAGTATCCGAAAACATGCTGTCCAGAATTCAGTCCCAAAGATGCCCTGTTTTTACCTGTGATAAGTGCCCAGAAAATTCCAAGAAAAATACTGTCACGATCCTCGCGACGAACCCGTCGAAACGAGTACCTGCACGCTCAAATCCGAGTTTCCTACACTGAGAAACAAATCCGACAAGGGAACCACCCTGAAATAAAAAAATCGCAAAAACTGTAGCACTAATTCCTGTAAACAGAGATTTTTCACCTTCGAAAAATATTCAAAAAATTCCAAGAAAATTTGGGGATATTCGTCGTGATGTATAGATGCAAAACGCCTTTTGAATCACCCCAATCCGATGTCTGTACGCGAAGATATGGCCGAAATACCACAGTGCTGTCCAAAACTCCGCCCAAGAAAAAAGGTCAAATGAAAGCTCGGGGAACTCCAAGATAAACTCGAAATGAGGGGGAGCTCAAAACACGAAGATCGTAGCCCTACCTGTCGTGAATCTGACGGCGCAAAAATCGACAAAATCGGTGGCCGGAGTAAGCCGGGGGAGTCCTCGCACCAAAACGCGACTAAGAAGGTCACAAACGAACGAGCGTCGCGCCGCGCCGTAAAAATAGAAACCTCGGGATGCGTGCCGCAGAAAAATCTTGGAATCTGCAGATGGATCCGGCTCTGGGAGATGAAGATTTCTTGTGCAGGCCGCACAGTGAGAAGAAGAGCAGGGAAAGAGCAAATCGAACTTGAAGAGGGCCTATTTATAGGCTGGAAGAAATAATTGGATTAATACCCAACCTGTCCCAGGTTTCGGACGCCAGAAGTTTCCGGGCTGCTACAGTGTTGGGCCCAGCCCAACTGTGACGCCCCACTTCCCAGGGGGTCACCCATCCTAGAACTACTCTAGCCCTAGCACGCTTAACTCTCATGTTCCTCTTGGATCTTGCTACCATCCAAAATGCTATAGCCGGGTTAGAGATTTAGTCCTATTATATCATTTATATATAGGACTAATCCAAATTCCGGGGGTGTCACATTCTTCCCCCCTTTAAGCCCTGACGTCCACGTCAGGCTCAAGCACACTCACAAGCACCAGGCGAGGTGAGACTCGTCTCGCTAGCCTTAGCCGACCTTGTAGGGAGCTGCACTCCACCTACAACGGTCATTAGCCGGGGAGCCACACTCTACCCGCTATATAACCCTGGCTCAGCCGAGACTCATCTCACATTTCCGGCTGGTGAATGTCTCTGATACCAACTGCGACGCCCCACTTCCCAAGGGGTCACCCATCCTAGAACTACTCTAGCTCTAGCACGCTTAACTCTCATGTTCCTCTTGGATCTTGCTACCATCCAAAATGCTATAGCCGGGTTAGAGATTTAGTCCTATTATATCATTTATATATAGGACTAATCCAAATTCTGGGGGTGTCACACCAACACTGTTCACGCCCGGATTCTTCCTGGGCCTCCACGTTGCCCACAAAACAGGCAACAGCGGGAGCCACCACTCCCGCTGCGCCGCGTGGCCACCCCCGGGGATCGACACGTGGCACCGGTCAACGCGACAGTCGCGCCTGCGCGCGCCGTCTGCGCCCCTGCCAGGCACGCCGCCCGAGGCAGACCTCGCCTGCACCGTGGACCGCGCGCACGTGGACCGGCCAACCAGTGACCGCCACGTGTCCACCCCGGTCCATGCACCAGGCCTGCCTACTCCTTGGTCCCGGTTCACAGAACCGACCAATCAAGACCTGCCACGTGTCCCTATCCTATGGTGCACGCCGGCCGTGGACCGCGCGCCTGCCCGCGCACCCGCGCGCTGCCCGTGCCCGCGTGCCGCCGCGCTCCGCCGCTGCCCGCCGCACTCCGCCGCTGCCCGCCGCCGCCGGCCGCCGGCCGCCGGACTTACTGTTCCGGCGTGAACAGTAACCGGTTGCGCAAAATGTCAAGTAGGTAGTCCATTTTAACCGTTTTCGCGCGCTGAATCCGAATTTGCTGTCCGATTTGCCAAATTCTAACTCCAAAATTTGCCGAAGGCACCCGGAAAGGTATTCTTTTGTCCAAACTTCGTGCCGAGCCCAATTTTAATATCCGTTTCACGCGAAACCACTTCTAAAGGTCTGACGGAGTCAACCGATCACCCACGTGATCCATTTAATCCCGAAGTCCGCCACTTGTGTCCAATTGGTGCACTAACACCTCCAACACAAAGTACAGGCTCCCCAGAAGCCACTAATCACTCTACAACAGCTATGCGGAGATTCAGGTCATCACATACTTTCCCTTTGTTTACCATATTTAACTGTGAATGTTAGGATGTGTAATTGCGGCTTGTTTTCAAATACAAACCAGTTTCAAAAGAGTTTTCAAAGCAAGTGTCGTGTGGGCACCGATTTCAAAACCCGTGGATTTATCCTTTTAAGTTAATGGCCGCGCAAAGAGTTTGCGAAAACGTTTTAGAAAGCTGGGTGTCGAGTGGGCACCGATTTTCAAAACCCATGGGTTTATGCTATAGTCTTATAGAATAGCGGTGATGATGTGAAATAATATGTTCTCTCCTCTTTGCCTGTCATGGTTGGAATGGTTAAAGTATTCTACTTGTTGGCAACGCCGTGCATGTACAAAGGAGACTCCGCCCGTTTGGGGTGTGAATTTGTATATGTGGCGGGTCTGATACGCGCCGGAGGCAAGGTTCGGTAAAAGATTTAGAGAAAAAGAAATGGGTACGTTTTCCGCAATGTTAGAACCTCCGGGGCGTGACAGATTTTATGGTATCAGAGAAAACAACTTTAACCAAGGTGATCATGACCAACATCCACAGAATGTAATTAGACAAGTGACTAACTAAGTTGATAACCAAAGTATAGGTGTGTCACGTACGAGCGTGAGCGCGGGGAAAAAAATAAAGGGATAGAGTCCCGGTGTTCGTAGGTGAAGGGGCTATACCAATTAAGTCTAGAACTAACTTGGTTTCTTTGTATGCACGGTTAATGGCCCGAAACTGCTCTTCAATCGATGGTGCAGAAGAGGATACGACGGTTCCGACAATAGTGGAGAAGCGGCTACTCCAACAACGAATTACGCGACATGGCTTAGCGCTTTCCCTTGTGTTAGGAAAGACGAACCCCATACGGCTCACCTTCACAAGGATGGTCTACATCGCGACACCATTCGGGTAATACCGACGGTGGGTTTACCTGCTTACCGAGAAGTGATCGACTGGACCACTATGGTGGGGCGGGAATTGGCCGTTCCACGCACCCGGCAGAAGGATCATGAACCTGCCGGGGGCCGAAAATAACCCCAGCCATAACCTAGGAATGACTCCCCCAACGGGAGTCGACCACCACAGTATCCGAAGACGCCACAAGGAATCTGAAACACGTCAGACAAGGGAATCGATACGTCATGGAGTATCGACAAGAATAGGTAAGGTTGACCAATTGTGTTTCCTTTGTTATAAGGGATGAAGCACACAAGGCCCGCCTCTTCGTAGATGGATTGTGGAGCAATATTTTCGAAATTGTGCAAGCGGTGGAACTTCACACCTTCTAGAAAGTGGTGGATAGGGCCACCCTAGTGGAGCGCGGATTCGTGGTGACGCGCGCCCGACGAGAGGACTCGGAGTACAACAAGGAGAAGAAACGACCCCAGCCCTTCTTCGGAGGGGGATTTTCTAGCAGGGACCGGCCATACATCACCTACAGAGGGGCACCCCGGGGGATTATTCGTTTCAGGAAGCATGACCATTGCTTCTAATATGACAAACTGGGACAGTTCCGCTTTAACTGCCCCAAACCCGGAAACAATTCTTCGGAGTCGCGACACGGGTGAGAGGTCTTATGCGACGACACGACAAAGGACGCACTACCCGAGGGAAGTAGTAGCAGGAAAGACCCTTACGAAGAGTAATGTTGGTCTTGACCCCAGGAGAAACCTTAGAAGCAAATACTTTGTATATTCCTGCCCAATAAGGATGCGAAGACTTAGTTGTCTTTGGTGTTGGCCATTTAGTTATGGGTCAAATAGGTCCAACTTCTTGCCTCGAGACAATAGGCCCAATAAGTTGAGTGGGGTGAGCCCAATAAGTCGAGTGGGCTGCGGTCCACAATAGACCTAACGGCAAAAGACCCAACATCCAGGTGGGTTGAGTCCGGTCGAGATCCGTGGCGCTGTGTCTGTACGCTTTTAGTGTATTGGTTGCATATCTCTAAAAGCTCGAGCTTTCGGGGTTAATGGTTGGCGCCAACGATCCGACATTTAGGACTTAGTGGCATCACTGCTAAGAGAATTCGAGGGGATACTCGGAAGGGATGGGCTTACCGAGTAGCAGGTGCTAGCCGATTGCGAGAAACCGAGCGTGCCATCGTGGGGCACACCCGTTCTATTCATACGGAAGAAGGACGGGAGTCTACGATTGTACATCTACAATCGGGAATGGATAAGGTCATAGTAAAGGACAATACCCTCGCCTCGGATGGAGGACCTATTCGACCAACTACCAGGAGCGACGACGTCTTCAAAGATTGATTTGCTGTCCGGCTATCGCCAGGTTAGAGTCCGGAGTGATGACATACCGAAACAGTCCTTCGAACTCGGTATGGTCATTACGAGTTTACGGTTATACCGTTTGGACTCATTATCGCTCCAGCGGTGTTCCTGAAGGTGATGAACAGGATCATGGAACCCTTCTTAGACCAGTTTGTAGTGGTCTTTATAGATGACATCCCGATCTACGCTCTCACAGACAAAGAGCACGAGGAACACTGGCGAGTGATCCTCCAGACCCTCCGGTACCAGAAAGTGTATGCCAAACTCAAAAGGGGTGAGTTCTGGCTCCGTGAGGTAGACCTGTTGGGACACATAGTCTCTGTGACGGGAATTGCGGTGGATCCAAGGAAGATAGAATCGGTGACCGACTGGGCTCGCCCGACCACGGTGACAGAAATCCGAAGCTTCCTCGGGCTAGCAGGATACTACCGACGCTTTGTGGAAGGCTTTTCAAAGATAGCCACTCCCCTTACTCGACTAACCCGGAAAGGGGAGAAGTTCGTCTGGACGGATCGGTGCCAGAAGAGCTTCGAGGAGCTTAAGGACAGACTCACGCGGGCACCGGTACTCACGTTGCCACAGCCCGGTGAGGATTACGAGATCTACTGCGACGCGTCCCGAAGTGGACTGGGAAGTGTGTTGATGCAACAAGGGAAAGTCATCGCATACGTGTCAAGACAGCTCAAGGATTATGAGCGGAACTATCCTACACACGACTTGGAGCTCGCGGCAGTCGTGTTTGCGTTGAAGCTCTGGAGGCACTACCTCTACGGGGCACACTATAAGGTGTACTCCGACCACCAGAGCCTCAAATATTTGTTTACGCAAAAGGAGTTGAACTTGCGGCAACGGAGGTGGCTGGAACTACTGAAGGACTACGATTTGTCCATCCATTACCACCCCAGAAAAGCAAACGTGGTAGCCGATGCCTTGAGCCGGAAGGGGCAGGCGGGGGAGACGACATTGTGCACCCTTACCCAACAGGATCGGCTAATTGCACAATTCTCGCAACTGAGACTGGAGGTGGTGCCAGCAGGAGCAGTTGCAAAATTTACGTCCTTGGAAATCAAGCCTATGCTGATAGGGAGGATCGCAGAAGGCCAAGCGACGGACCCACAATTACAGCAAGTGCGGGACAGGTTATCCTCGGAACCAGGTGGGGATTTTGTGATCGGCGTCGACGACGTGTTGAGGTTCCGGGGACGAGTCTGCGTACCTGACGTGCCGGAACTAAGGAGAGAAATTATGGCGGAAGCGCATAACGCCCCCTACACTGCGCATCCTGAAGGTACAAAAATGTACCGAGACCTAAGACAGACCTTTTGATGGCCTAAACTAAAGAATGATGTGGCGCAGTTCGTGGCGCGATATTTGGTGCGCCAACGGGTGAAGGCGGAACACCAACGACCGGCGGAAAAACTACAACCATTGCCCATACCGGAGTGGAAATGGGAACGGATCACCATGGATTCTGTGACCGATTTTCCGCGATCTCAACAAGGACACGACGCGATATGGGTCATCGTGGACCGTCTGACGAAATCGGCCCACTTCATACCGATTCACACGACGTGGACTAGGGACCGGCTGGCGCAGACCTATATCGACGAGGTGGTGAGGTTGCACGGAGTACCGTCATCCATAACCTCGGACAGGGACACACGTTTCGTGTCAAACTTCTGGCGGAGTCTGCAGCAGGCATTAGGGACCAAGCTGCAGTTTAGCACGGCATTTCACCCACAGACGGACGGCCAATCAGAACGGGTTATACAAATTCTCGAAGATATACTTCGAGCTTGTGTGCTAGGCCTGGGGGAGGGGTTGTCTCGCTACCTACCCCTCGTGGAGTTTGCTTACAATAATAGCTATCAGGCTAGTATTCAGATGGCACCGTACGAAGCCTTGTACGGACGCCGGTGTCGATCGCCCATTTGCTCGGACGATCTGGGAGAACGAAAACTCTTGGGACCAGACCTCGTGGAGGAAACGGAAGCGAAGGTGCGCCTTATCAGGCAGCGGTTGTTGACCGCCCAGAGCCGGCAGAAAAGTTACGCGGACCAGAGACGACGGGAGTTGGAATTTGCGGTAGGGGATCATATGTTGCTACGCGTGTCACCGTCTAAGGGGACGAGACGGTTTGGCATAAGAGGGAAGTTAAGCCCACGGTATGTGGGACCGTTCGAAATCTTGGAGCGCATGGGGCCAGTGGCGTACCGGTTGGCCTTACCGCCAAATCTTGAATGGGTGCATAACGTTTTCCACGTTTTGATGCTCCGGAAGTACTTATCTGACCCGTCACACGTCCTCGACACCTCGGTCGTTGAACTGCGGGAGGACTTGAGCTTCGAAGAGACGCCGATGCGGATCTTGGCAAAAGAAGAAAAGAACCTTCGGAACCGGACGATCCCCTACGTAAAGGTGAAATGGAGTAACCACGAGGAACGCGAGGCGACGTGGGAACTTGAAACAAAAATGAGAGAGTGTTACCCCGAGTTATTTAGCGAGGAGTGAGATTAAGTTTCGAGGACGAAACTTCTTTTAAGAGGTAAGTGGTGTAATATCATAGATTTCGTAACACTTAATACCTCCTGCTAATAAAGTTTCCGTTTAATGTAATTAACGTAACGGGTTTACTTAAGTAATTAATTCGGAGGTGCGGGTATTTTTCTGCGATAGAGCTCGAAAAACGGAGAATGACAGTGCGATCGGATCCGGATTCCGACTTACGGAACTCCGGAAAGGGGTAGAAAGTGATCGCAATAGCCAGGGGTGCATCGAAATCCGCGTAAGTGATTTGACACGCTTTCTGAGGAAAAAGATAGAATTATCTTTAAGGAATTATCCTGAAGGATCTAAAATGAGGAATTAATTAATTAGAGAATTAATTAATTGGGGAATTAATTAATTAAGGAATTAATTAATTGGGAATTTTAAAATGCCCAAAGTGGTTATTGTCGTACGAAAAGATATTTCGTTATCTTCTCCCGAAAGAAAGAGAGAGAAAAAGAAAAAGAAAGACGAAACCCTAACCGGAGGAAACAAGAAGAAAGGCGAAACCCTAATCGGAAGTGAACGGTGGAGAAGAAGGTGAAAGCTAAAGGATCCAAACCCTCCCGACGAACGCGCCAAAACCGGGAGCGAGAACGGATAGCCGTCTCCTATGATTAGAGGTAAACTAATTTTATTTTGGTATAGTTTCGCTCGGTTTTTGGGTATCGGTCTTTCATGAAGTTTAGGAGTAGCCGTTTGCTACCCAACGTGTCGCGCCACGAAGCCCTAAGGCGTCGCCGCGCGACCGTAATGCGCGCCGTGCGGGGACGGTGCCCGCGCGGCCGCAGCTAGAGCCGTGCGGGATCAAGCTCCCCACGTGGCCGCGGCTAGGGTAAACGCCGCGCGGGGCCGGTGCCCGCGCGGCCGCGGCAAAAGCAGCGTGGGGCCAGTGCCCGCGCGCTACAGCTTGTGTCGCGCGGGCGGATGCCCGTGCGGCGGCGGTGGCACATGCCGCGCGGGCGGGCGCCCGCGCGGCGGCGGCATTGCATGCCGCGCGGGGCCTTGCCCGCGCGGCTGGCAACACATGCCGCGCGGGCGGGTGCCCGCGCGGCGGCGACGTTGCATGCCGCGCGGGGCCTTGCCCGCGCGGCTGCAGCTAGTGCCGCGCGGGCGGGTGCCCGCGCGGCTGCAGCTAGTGCCGCGCGGGCGGGTGCCCGCGCGGCGGCGGCGGTGACGTTGCTTGCCGCGCGGGGCCTTGCCCGCGCGGCTGCAGCTTGTGCCGCGCCGGGCGGGTGCCCGTGCGCGCAGCGGTGGCGGTGCATGCCGCGCTGGGCCTTGCCCGCGCGGCTCCAGCAGTTTGTGCCGCGCGGCGGGTAGCCGTGCGACGGTGACAGCACGTGTCGCGTGTGGCCATGCCCGCGCGTCCACGGCTAATGCCACGCGGCGGGCGCCCGTGCGGTTGCGGCGCGCGGGGTTGGTGCCCGCGCAGCCGCTGTGATTACCGCACGGGGCCGGCGACCGCGCGCGGCCGAGCGTTTGCGCCGTGCGGGGCTGAGGTCCGCACGGCGGCGGATGAAACCGCGCGGGGTTCGTACCCGCGCGGCCGCGGCGTGCGTCCGCGGAGCTAGGGCCCGCGCGGATCACGGTATATGCCGCGTGGGGCCGGTGCCCGCGCGGCCGTACGACACGCAACTCCGCGGGGGGCGGCCGAGTCGCTCTACGCGCGCGGGTGACACCTGCGGGTCATGTGTCCTTAGTGTTGTTGAAGTTGTTTGGGCTCGGTTTATCCACTACTATATTGTTTGATCTGACCATGGCTCTTTGGGGGACGTACTTCTAGGTCCGGGCGTCAACAGAGAGCATGGTTCAGTCTCCGGAATACGCGTTTCGCATAATCGAGGTGGGTAGGTGTTGGTTATTACCGGTGTGGTGTCGTTTCCGGATACTCGTTTTGATAAAGTAGATATGTTTAAAGTTTGACTATCCCCATAGCATTGGAATCCCTCTTATGATGTCAATCAAAGCGGCTGCGGTCGCAGGTGTGGTATATTATTTTGATTAAAACGGCTGAGGTCGCAAGGCAATAAATACACTCATATTGCTTACACGCACACCGGCAGTTTGGCCACTGCAGAGGGTGTATTTTTTCGGAAAGATGGTAAGTCATTTACCCGTGTACCCCACAAGGTGAGGTTAGTGGGGGCCCCTCAAGGGGAGGCGGCTGCTACCTGGGCAGTCGTGGGGTTGGAGGCACCAAGAAGATGACGGTATTGGGGTTGGGGCCCAAATTATTCTGAATACTGGGGTAGGTGCCCAGCGGGACTTTCAACAGGGATTTAGCGAGAAATGGGGGGGAGGGGGAAAGTAAATGCTCCGGTGATTCGGTGTGTTCGTTCTGTCATTGCGTTTACATACATGTTCTACTTTATCAGTCACTGACAACCCAGTCTGTGACAGGTTCGAGTAGGGGTGGAACCCGGGACGACGGTGAGTCATCCGTTAGAGGACATTAGCCGAAAGGGCTAGTAAAACGATACGTTACTTTCTTACTTTTGGTTATTTAGTTATACTATGGTTAGTTTAGTTGTGATTCATTTACTGTGGTTTCTGATGGATGTTGGGATGAGGATTATCTTGTATTTAACTGTGAATGTTAGGATGTGTAATTGCGGCTTGTTTTCAAATACAAACCAGTTTCAAAAGCGTTTTCAAAGCAAGTGCCGTGTGGGCACCGATTTCAAAACCCGTGGATTTATCCTTTCAAGTTAATGGCCGCGCAAAGAGTTTGCGAAAACGTTTTAGAAAGCTGGGTGTCGAGTGGGCACCGATTTTCAAAACCCATGGGTTTATGCTATAGTCTTATAGAATAGCGGTGATGATGTGAAATAATATTGTGATGACCTGGATCTCTGCAGAGCTGTGGTAGAGTCATCTGTGACTTCTGAGGAGCCTGTACAGTGTTTAGGAAGTGTTTGTGCATAATTGGACACAAGTGTTGGACCTCGAGCTTAAATGGATCACATGGGTGATCGTTGACTCCGTCGGATCCTTGAAAGTGGTTTCGCGCGATGTGGATATTAAAATTGGGCTCAGTGTGAAATTTGGGCTAAGAATACCTTTCCGGGTGCCTTCGGCAATTTTTAGAGTTGGAATTTGGCAAAACGACTTCAATTCGGATTCAGCGCGCGAAAACGGTCAAAATGGACTACCTACTTGATATTTTGCGCATCGGTTACTGTTCACGCCGGAACAGTAACTCCGGCAGCCGGCGGGCAGCGGTGGAGCACGGCGGGCAGCGGCGGAGCAAGGCGGCGCAGCGTCGCGGGCAGCAGCGCGGGCACGCGGGCAGTGCGGAGGCGCACGGGCAGGTGCGCGGTCCACCGGGCCGGCGTGCACCGGAGCAGGACACGTGGCAAGCGAGGATTGGGTGGCTTTTAGCGCGCGTGCACAGGAGTGTCGAGCAGCGGTGTATGGTTTGAAACGGCGGTGCAGGGTTTCGGGCGGGAGACAGGTGTCGACTCCGTTGGCTGGCGCTGGGTACGCGGTCCACGGAGGTTCCCCGCGCGGGTGCATGAACCCCGGCGCAGGGACACATGGCGGCAGGCCGTTGGCGGGCTCAGGAAGGCGAGGTCCCCGAAGCGCGGGGGGTCCCTCAGACCTGCCTGGCAGGGGGCGCCAGGCGGCGTGCCAGCCAGGAGCCGCCAGATTGGTCGGGGCATCATTGCGGGCCACGTGGCGCCCGCTGATCGCGGGCGCCACAACCCGTGTTGACCGGGGAGCGCCACGCGGCACCCCGCGAGTGGCGGGGCTGGCTGTCCGCTGTTCGGGGTGACGTGGCGCTCCCCAGGCGTTTCAGGCGCTTGCCGTTTGGAGCCGCGCAGCGATTCGGGCGCCCGAATCCCGTGTGGGCGCCCGAATCCAGGGACACAGTGGGTGATTATTTGGGATTGTTTCTTCCAGCATATAAATAGGCCGAGTTCAGCTGCTGAGAACATCTTTCCCTGTTCCTCTTCTCTCAGTGCAACCTTCACGAGTTTTCCTCCTCTCCCTGAGCCGGATCCATCTGCAGATTCCAGGATTTTTTCTGCGGCACATATCCCGAGGTTTCCATTTTTACGGGCGCGGCACGACGCTCGTTGTTTTTGATCTTCTTCGTCGCATTTTGGTCCGAGGACTCCCCCGGCTTACTCCGACCCTCCGATTGAGGCGATTCTTGCGCCGTTGGACTCACGACAGGTAGGTCTTTGATCTTCGTGTTTTGAGCTCCTCCTCATTTCGAGTTTATCTTGGAGTTCCCCGAGCTTCCATTTGACCCTTTTTCTTGGGCGGAGTTTTGGACAGCGGTACGGTATTTCGGCCATATCTTCACGTACAGACATCGGATTTGGGTGATTCAAAAGGTGTTTTGCATCTACACATCACGAGGAATATCCCCAAATTTTCTTGGAATTTTCTGAATATTTTTCGAAGGTGAAAAAGCTCTGTGTAACAGGAATTAGTGCTACAGTTTTTGGAGAGCAGTTTATTCGAGGTGGTTCCCTTGTCGGATTTGTTTCTCACTGTAGGAAACTCGGATTTGAGCGTGCAGGTACTCGTTTCGACGGGTTCGTCGCGAGGATCGTGACAGTATTTTTCTTGGAATTTTCCGGGCACTTCTCATAGGTAAAAACACGGCATCTTTGGGACTGAATTCTGGACAGCATGTTTTCGGATACGTGTGTGCTTATTTGTGTGTAGGTTTGGGGGTAGTTGTAAACAGCGATCGCGACGTTTATCTGTTGAGCATTTGGACGTGAAAAGGGAAATTGGACAGCGAGGAGGTTTTACAGCTGAGGATTGCGCGTGTCCAGGTGGGTGGTTGTTGTTTACCTCTATTTTGACATGCTCACTAGGAATATTAGAGTGAACCCTTTATTTGGACATGCATGCTTAAAGTAACATAAAATTGTGAGCCTATCATATGGAAATTACTATTGTGGATATCTGATAGTGGTTGGGACTTGTACATGTTTGTATGGATAGAATGTTAGCGTTTAACCTTGCATGTGGAATGGAATATTTATTTTGGACTATATGATTATTCTGTTAGTGGTTGGTACTATTTGAGGATTTTATGACATGCATAGGTGGATAGTGATGCTTTATTATGGAACATGGATTATAGACATGTGTGGTTGGATAATGTTTTAGCATGATGGTTATATCTATGCGGGCTATTAATTGTTACACATGTGGAACCACTATTGGACACCTTTTCCTTTATTTCCTTGAGAACACTTGCATGCTTGTTTGGACATCTAGGTAGGCCATCTTTTATCGCTACACTTTCACGCTGGAACTTGACTTAGGAGAAACCTCGTTTGTTTCTTTTCTCCTTTCGTTAGTCAGGTGGTATTTGTTGCTCGGGTCTGAGCAGGGTTTTGGGATAGTGTAGCCGGGGCCTGGATTATGGATTATGGGTTTTGGCGGCAACCGCGGATATTGGGTGGTTGACCGGATGTCAGTTATAGGACATCGGTGATAGGGCATGATTATGGACTAGAGGGTTTTGTGGCAACCGCGGATAGTAGACGGTTGACCAGATGTCGGATGTGGGACATGATTGTGATTGTGGGTTATTCCGGCGACCGCGGATATTGGGCGGTTGACCGGAGGTCGGTTGTGAGACCTGGTCGTGGATTTTGGGGTATTGCGGCAATCGCGGATATTGGGTGATTGACCGGATGGTTACTTTTGCATCTGATTGGGAATCAGTTTTCTTTAGTGGAGAGTTGTGTTCCACTGGGGCTTTATAGTTGTGATCCAGTCCTGCTTTTGTTACTTATCACACCGGCGCGGTTATTGCCCGGTGATACTTTACTCGTGTGGGTCGCTCCCCTTGAGATCCCCTCCGGAGGCCGGGCCAGACAGTTATGGACAGTTTTGCTATCACATCGGCGCGGCTTATTTGCCCGATGATGAGGGCGGCAGCAGAAATTTTGCTATCACATCGGCGCGGCTTACTTGCCCGATGATGAGGGCGGTACTGTATTTTAGAGGCACAGTAGTGGTAATTTCCCTTTTTCAGCGGTTTCATTTCTTACAACTCTTCTTTCCTTTTTGCCTCTGGTAGACCTAGTAGGTGTGTCAGAGTTTGAGGTTTTACCCACTAGGGGAGGCTACTGGTTTACTAGTAGTTCTCACCCCATTCTTCTTTCTTCCTTTCTTCTTCCTTGTTTTGCAGTGTCTTCTGCGGGTGCTGCTGGGCTTTCAGCGGCGGGTCGAGGAGAGACGACTGAGTAGAGAGATCTCGAGGCGGATGAGCGGGTTAGCTGGACTGTTGGTGTACCCATGTTTCCTCAGACGGTTGTACTTTTACATTTGGGACTGGCTTTTGCCAGCAGGTTGTATTTATTTTGGTGAGCTGGGAGAGACAGAAGTATCATTTATACAGATGTATTGTATTTTATTTCCAGCTTCAGTCTGATATGTATTAGTTTTAGTTCAGCTCTGTTTTTATTGCTCTTTTTATTATTATCTCTTATATCTGAGCAGGTTTGGCGCTTCGTGTACGCGGGAAATACCGTGTGCACGGCGGATCTGTAGATGGGCCCGGGTTCTGGTTTACATCCGGGGCGTGACAAATATGTTCTCTCCTCTTTGCCTGTCATGGTTGGAATGGTTAAAATATCGACTTGTTGCCACGCCGTGCATGTACAAAGGAGACTCCGCCCGTTTGGGGAGTGAATTGTATATGTGGCGGGTCTGATACGCGCCGGAGGCAAGGTTCGGTAAAAGATTTAGAGAAAAAAAATAGGTACGTTTTCCGCAATGTTAGAACCTCCGGGGCGTGACACTCAAGTACCATGCTCAAAGGAAAACTCATCTAAGAACATGCTATGCACCACTCGCACACGAGGTGCTCACAAACTCAAATCTCAATGACTGCCCAAAACTGGCTCAGTCAGCCTGCGCCTGTCGTCTAGAAGCGGACCTGCCCACTACCACGCATCCACAAGAGGACGGGATTTACGTGGGGCGTCCTAAACTGACTACTAGGAACGCACCTGCCCACTCCACGTGGGGCGTCCTAGTCTGACTATCTCAATCATCATCATCACACATCCGGAGCGTAACTCGAGGGCGAGCGACCACACCGAGCTCAGTATCTCGTCAGTCTCAACTGTCTCATAAGCGGCACATGCAGGCTATGATCCCACGATCCACAGATCGGAAACCCAATACTCAGATAACACAATGCTGTCGGGAACCCTCCACGACTCATCAGGAAATGCCAAACACTCTCACAGCTATGTCGGAGAACCTCCACGACTCAATCTGATAATGCACAACCC
>CM055069.1:7280934-7318434 GCA_029204045.2 Tillandsia leiboldiana | reverse complement strand
GGCTAAGAATACCTTTCCGGGTGCCTTCGGCAATTTTTAGAGTTGGAATTTGGCAAAACGGACTTCAAATTCGGATTCAGCGCGCGAAAACGGTCAAAATGGACTACCTACTTGATATTTTGCGCATCGGTTACTGTTCACGCCGGAACAGTAACTCCGGCAGCCGGCGGGCAGCGGTGGAGCACGGCGGGCAGCGGCGGAGCAAGGCGGCGCAGCGTCGCGGGCAGCAGCGCGGGCAGCGCGGGCAGTGCGGAGGCGCACGGGCAGGTGCGCGGTCCACGGGCCGGCGTGCACCGGAGCAGGACACGTGGCAAGCGAGGATTGGGTGGCTTTTAGCGCGCGGTTCACGGAGTTCGAGCAGCGGTGTATGGTTTTGAACGGCGGTGCAGGGTTTCGGGCGGGAGACAGGTGTCGACGTCCGGTTGGCTGGCGCTGGGTACGCGGTCCACGGAGTTCCCCGCGCGGGTGCATGAACCCGGCGCAGGGACACGTGGCGGCAGGCCGTTGGCGGGCTCAGGAAGGCGAGGTCCACCGAAGCGCGGGGGGTCGCCTCAGGAACCGTGCCTGGCAGGGGGCGCCAGGCGGCGTGCCAGCCGGAGCGCCAGGATTGGTCGGGGCATCATTGCGGGCCACGTGGCGCCCGCTGATTCGCGGGCGCCACAACCCGTGTTGACCGGGGAGCGGCCACGCGGCACCCCGCGAGTGGCGGGGCTGGCTGTCCGCTGTTCGGGGTGACGTGGCGCTCCCCAGGCGTTTCAGGCGCTTGCCGTTTGGAGCCGCGCAGCGGATTCGGGCGCCCGAATCCCGTGTGGGCGCCCGAATCCAGGGACACATTGGGGATTATTTGGATTGTTTCTTCCAGCATATAAATAGGCCGAGTTCAGCTGCTGAGAACTCTTTCCCTGTTCCTCTTCTCTCAGTGCAACCTTCACGAGTTTTCCTCCTCTCCCTGAGCCGGATCCATCTGCAGATTCCAGGATTTTTCTGCGGCACATATCCCGAGGTTTCCATTTTTACGGCGCGGCACGACGCTCGTTTGTTTTTGATCTTCTTCGTCGCATTTTGGTCCGAGGACTCCCCCGGCTTACTCCGACCTCCGATTGAGGCGATTCTTGCGCCGTTGGACTCACGACAGGTAGGTCTTTGATCTTCGTGTTTTGAGCTCCTCCTCATTTCGAGTTTATCTTGGAGTTCCCCGAGCTTCCATTTGACCCTTTTTCTTGGGCGGAGTTTTGGACAGCGGTACGGTATTTCGGCCATATCTTCACGTACAGACATCGGATTTGGGTGATTCAAAAGGTGTTTTGCATCTACACATCACGAGGAATATCCCCAAATTTTCTTGGAATTTTCTGAATATTTTTCGAAGGTGAAAAAGCTCTGTGTACAGGAATTAGTGCTACAGTTTTTGGAGAGCAGTTTATTTCGAGGTGGTTCCCTTGTCGGATTTGTTTCTCACTGTAGGAAACTCGGATTTGAGCGTGCAGGTACTCGTTTCGACGGGTTCGTCGCGAGGATCGTGACAGTATTTTTCTTGGAATTTTCCGGGCACTTCTCATAGGTAAAAACACGGCATCTTTGGGACTGAATTCTGGACAGCATGTTTTCGGATACTTGTGTGCTTATTTGTGTGTATGTTTTGGGGTAGTTGTAAACAGCGATCGCGACGGTTTATCTGTTTGAGCATTTGACGTGAAAAGGGAATATTGGACAGCGAGGAGGTTTTACAGCTGAGGATTGCGCGTGTCCAGGTGGGTGGTTGTTGTTTACCTCTATTTTGACATGCTCACTAGGAATATTAGAGTGAACCCTTTATTTGGACATGCATGCTTAAAGTAACATAAAATTGTGAGCCTATCATATGGAAATTACTATTGTGGATATCTGATAGTGGTTGGGACTTGTACATGTTTGTATGGATAGAATGTTAGCGTTTAACCTTGCATGTGGAATGGAATATTTATTTTGGACTATATGATTATTCTGTTAGTGGTTGGTACTATTTGAGGATTTTATGACATGCATAGGTGGATAGTGATGCTTTATTATGGAACATGGATTATAGACATGTGTGGTTGGATAATGTTTTAGCATGATGGTTATATCTATGCGGGGCTATTAATTGTTACACATGTGGAACCACTATTGGACACCTTTTCCTTTATTTCCTTGAGAACACTTGCATGCTTGTTTGGACATCTAGGTAGGCCATCTTTTATCGCTACACTTTCACGCTGGAACTTGACTTAGGAGAAACCTCGTTTGTTTCTTTTCTCCTTTCGTTAGTCAGGTGGTATTTGTTGCTCGGGTCTGAGCAGGGGTTTGGGATAGTGTAGCCGGGGCCTGGATTATGGATTATGGGTTTTGGCGGCAACCGCGGATATTGGGTGGTTGACCGGATGTCAGTTATAGGACATCGGTGATAGGGCATGATTATGGACTAGAGGGTTTTGTGGCAACCGCGGATAGTAGACGGTTGACCAGATGTCGGATGTGGGACATGATTGTGATTGTGGGTTATTCCGGCGACCGCGGATATTGGGCGGTTGACCGGAGGTCGGTTGTGAGACCTGGTCGTGGATTTTGGGGTATTGCGGCAATCGCGGATATTGGGTGATTGACCGGATGGTTACTTTTGCATCTGATTGGGAATCAGTTTTCTTTTAGTGGAGAGTTGTGTTCCACTGGGGCTTTATAGTTGTGATCCAGTCCTGCTTTTGTTACTTATCACACCGGCGCGGTTATTGCCCGGTGATACTTTACTCGTGTGGGTCGCTCCCCTTGAGATCCCCTCCGGAGGCCGGGGCCAGACAGTTATGGACAGTTTTGCTATCACATCGGCGCGGCTTATTTGCCCGATGATGAGGGCGGCAGCAGAAATTTTGCTATCACATCGGCGCGGCTTACTTGCCCGATGATGAGGGCGGTACTGTATTTTAGAGGCACAGTAGTGGTAGATTTCCCTTTTTCAGCGGTTTCATTTCTTACAACTCTTCTTTCCTTTTTGCCTCTGGTAGACCTAGTAGGTGTGTCAGAGTTTGAGGTTTTACCCACTAGGGGAGGCTACTGGTTTACTAGTAGTTCTCACCCCCATTCTTCTTTCTTCCTTTTCTTCTTCCTTGTTTTGCAGTGTCTTCTGCGGGTGCTGCTGGGCTTTCAGCGGCGGGTCGAGGAGAGAGGACGACTGAGTAGATAGATCTCGAGGCCGGATGAGCGGGTTAGCTGGACTGTTGGTGTACCCATGTTTCCTCAGACGGTTGTACTTTTACATTTGGGACTGGCTTTTGCCAGCAGGTTGTATTTATTTTGGTGAGCTGGGAGAGACAGAAGTATCATTTATACAGATGTATTGTATTTTATTTCCAGCTTCAGTCTGATATGTATTAGTTTTAGTTCAGCTCTGTTTTTATTGCTCTTTTATTATTATCTCTTATATCTGAGCAGGTTTGGCGCTTCGTGTACGCGGGAAATACCGTGTGCACGGCGGATCTGTAGATGGGCCCGGGTTCTGGTTTACATCCGGGGCGTGACAAATATGTTCTCTCCTCTTTGCCTGTCATGGTTGGAATGGTTAAAATATTCGACTTGTTGGCAACGCCGTGCATGTACAAAGGAGACTCCGCCCGTTTGGGGAGTGAATTTGTATATGTGGCGGGTCTGATACGCGCCGGAGGCAAGGTTCGGTAAAAGATTTAGAGAAAAAAAAATAGGTACGTTTTCCGCAATGTTAGAACCTCCGGGGCGTGACACTCAAGTACCATGCTCAAAGGAAAACTCATCTAAGAACATGCTATGCACCACTCGCACACGAGGTGCTCACAAAACTCAAATCTCAATGACTGCCCAAAACTGGCTCAGTCAAGCCTGCGCCTGTCGTCTAGAAGCGGACCTGCCCACTACCACGCATCCACAAGAGGACGGGATTTACGTGGGGCGTCCTAAACTGACTACTAGGAACGCACCTGCCCACTCCACGTGGGGCGTCCTAGTCTGACTATCTCAATCATCATCATCACACATCCGGAGCGTAACTCGAGGGGAGCGACCACACCGAGCTCAAGTATCTCGTCAGTCTCAACTGTCTCATAAGCGGCACATGCAGGCTATGATCCACGATCAAACAGATCGGAAACCCAATACTCAGATAACACAATGCTGTCGGGAACCCTCCACGACTCGATCAGGAAATGCCCAAACACTCTCACAGCTATGTCGGAGAACCCTCCACGACTCAATCTGATAATGCACAACCCATGGCTAAGTGGGGAAACCTCCACGCTCGATCTGCCAGAACCCCCAAAACTCATAGCTAATGCACAAACCACGATCTAGAGCAACCCAATCCGAGAATAAGTCCTCAACCTCTCACACTAGAGGCCGGGAAATTCCGAACGACTGTCGCCTACATCCCAAATCACACAAGAACAGGATGCAGGCACAGCCTGTCACACCCCGGAGGTTCTAAAAGAGCAGAAAACATATATGTTTTTTTCTTTAAATGAACCTTGCCTCCGGCGCGCGTCAGACCCGCCACATATACAAATTCACTCTCCAAACAGGCAGAGCCTCCTTTGTATATGTACGGCGTTCCAAACACGACTAGTACTTTAACCATGCAATCATTGAGCAATAAGAAGGAGAGATCACACCTAACCATACAATCATAATCTCCATACTTTTCTAAGGGATAAATCCATAGGTTTGAAAACCGGTGTCCACCCGACACCCAATTTTACAAAACGTTTTCGCAATCTCTTTTAAGTGGCAACATCACTTGAAAGGATAAATCCACGGGTTTAGAAATCAGTGCCCACACGACACTTGGTTTGAAAACGCTTTAGAAACCAGCTTTGTATTTGAAAATGAGTCGCATTCATACACCTCAACATTCACAGATATAAGTAGATATTCCTACACTACGATCTCAATCCAACATCCACAATAAACCATACACGAGTAATTACAGATAAACTAACCAAACACTAAAAGAGATAACCACAAAACCGTAAAGTTCAATAGCCTCAATGGCTAGGGTCCTCTAACCGATGCCCGCTGGCCGCACGGGTGCCAACCCCACGCGGCACCTGCGCTGGCCGCGCGGGCACTAGCCCTGTGCGGCGCCTGTGCTGGCCGCGCGGGCGTCAGCCCCGCGCGGCGCAGCGGCGTGGCCGCACGGGCAGCAGCCCCGCGCGGCGGCGGCGGCGGCGGCCAACCCAAAAACAATGGAAGAAAACCCTAAAACGATGACAAAAACCCCGAAACGAAAACTGAAAAGAGCATCGCTTAGCGCGATTCGTCGGAGAGGGCGATCCGTTCACGCTCCCGGCTTCGGAACGTTCGTCGGGGATGATCAGGTCCCGCCGCTTTCTCCTTCTTTCTTCCCTTTCTCTTCTGGTTAGGTTTCTCTTTTCCTCTTTCTTTCTTTTCTCTTCGGCTAGGGTTTCTTTTTTTTCGGGAGAAGTAAATTCTGTTTCTTGGTACGTACCATCAAAATCCACATCAGGTATTGAATCTTTAATTATTATTTAATTATTCCTTAGAGATAATTCCTTATCTCCTCGAAAAGCATGCACAATCTTTTGCACGGATTCTGATGCACACTACGGCTACCGTGATCCTAAAAACCCCTTTCTGGGGAATCCGTAAGTCGGAATTCGGATCCGGTCACACCGACGTTCATCGTTTTTCGAGCTCTATCACAGAAAAATACCCGCACCTCATGATCATCAACTTAAGAAAACCCGTTAACTCGGTTCCCTCTAACTTGTACTTTATTAGCCGGAGGGTAAAACGTTACACGAAAAGTCGTGATGTTACACCACACACCACTTAAAAGAAGTTTCATCCTCGAAACTTAATCTCAACCCTCACTAACAATTCGGGAAAACACTCTCTGATCTTCATCTCCCGTTCCCCCGTCGCCTCGAGCTCCTCATGGTTACTCCTTTGCCCTTCACATAGGGGATCGTCTGGTTGCGTAGCTTCTTATCTGCACGCGCCAAAATTCGTAGCAGTGTTTCCTCGAAGCTCAAGTCCTCACGCAACTGGACAGCAGAAACATCGAGGATGTGCTTGGGGAGGTATTTTCGGAGCATCGAGACATGCAACATGTTGTGTACCCACTCGAGGCTTGGCGGTAAGGCCAACCGATATGCCACCGGGCCCACGCGCTCCAAGATCTCAAAGGGTCCCACATACCGTGGGCTCAGTTTCCCTCGTAAGCCGAACCGTCTGGTACCCTTAGACGGTGATACACGAAGCAACACGTGTTCCCCCACCATGAATTCCAATTCACGTCACCTCTGATCCGCATAGCTCTCCTGCCGGCTTTGGGCGGTCGACAGCCGCTGCCTGATAAGGCGCACCTTTGCCTCCGTTTCCTCTACTAGGTCCGGCCCTATATGCTTCCGCTCCCCCAAGTCGTCCCAGCAAATAGGCGATTGACAACGTCGTCCGTATAAGGCTTCGTACGGCGCCATCTGGATGCTTGCTTGGTAGCTGCTATTGTAGGCGAATTCCACGAGGGGTAGGTATCGCGACCATCCCTCACCCAGGTCTAACACGCAAGCTCGAAGCATATCTTCGAGAATCTGGATCACCAGTTTCGATTGCCCGTCCGTCTGCGGGTGGAAGGCAGTGCTGAACTGCAGTTTGGTCCCCAATGCATGCTGCAGGCTCCGCCAGAAGTTTGACAACAAGCGTGTGTCCCTATCAGAAGTTATCGACGATGGTACTCCGTGCAACCCTACCACCTCGTCGATGTAGGTTTGCGCTAGCCGGTCTCGGGTCCACGTCGTGTGGATAGGCAGAAAATGGGCCGATTTCGTCAGACGGTCCACTATGACCCATATCGCGTCATGTCCACGTTGCGATCGCGGAAAACCGGTTACGAAGTCCATGGTAATCCATTCCCATTTCCACTCTGGTATGGGCAATGGTTGTGGTTTCCCTGCCGGTCGCTGATGTTCCGCTTTCACCTGTTGGCACACCAAACAATGCGCCACGAATTACGTCACATCACTCTTCAATTTGGGCCACCAAAGGTCTGCCTCAGGTCTTTGTACATCTTTGTACCTCCGGGATGCGCAGTGTAGGGGGGCATTATGCGCTCCCGTTAGAATTTCTTTCCTCATTTCTGGCACATCGGGCACACAAATTCATCCTCGGAACCTTATCACACTATCAGAGCCTGTTGGGTTATGATAATATGGATCTAAATAGGGGAAAAAACACCTAGAGGGGGGTGAATAGGTGTAAACAATAAACACTCAAAAATCTTTGCGTAATAAAACCCAATGCGGAAAAGTAAATAACACGCAAAGATTTTTACGTGGAAAACTCCAAAACCAGGAGTAAAAAACCACGGAACCGATAACACGGTGAAATCAACTAAGATTAAACACATACAAAGGTGATATACCGTACTCACACACGACTCATCCTTTTTCCATACGCTCCGAGTTGATCTTCTCCGCTCGCTCCGCAACGCGCCTCGAATCCACGATTTGTGTCCAACGCCGAATCCACGGCGTCCAACGTCGAATCCACGACGTCTGACCGAATCCACGGTCTATACCAAGTAGTACGTCTCGATCACACGAACGTACCTCGCTCCGAATCCACGAGAGTGGTAGCACCTTGAATCCACAAGGCCACGCGAATCCACGCGCCGATTTTGGGGAAAATCGTTGTTTTGTTGGTGGTGATAATCCGCCGAATACTTAGATCAAAGATAGATCGAAAATACCATCTAAGTATTCATTAATTTGATTCTACTCAAAATCTGAGTTTGAAAACCTAGAATCAAATTAATTAATATAGATGAAGAAACATAGAATTAAATCTAGTTATTTCCTTTCTTCTCTATATGTGGATTTATTAGTTTTCTCCATTAATTTTCCTCGTTCATGTACGGAATAAAAAACTTATAGTGGATTACCCTAAAAGATAGAATTAGGGTTTACTTATAGATTAGAAACCATTGGAAGAGGATAAGAATAAAAAACTGACTGTAATAATTTTAACCGCACGACGGTCCGGACTGGATTAGGCTTGATCTAGACTGTCGTTGTTTTTCAGAGAATTCTTGAAAAAACAGTGTTCGGGGTCCGGACTGAAGTATCCATGGTCCGGACTGTTCATGCGATTTCTGCAGAATCCACGTTCGGGGTCCGGACTGAACCAAGGGTGTTCCGGACTGGATTTGCGCATGAACCTACCTACGTTCGGGGTCCGGACTGGATTACTCTGATCCGGATCCTGAACATATAACAGTCCAGTTTCTTGATTTTTATGCGATTAAAAACCCATCCAAGTGTTTCTACACTACAAGAAGTATTCGGATCACTAAAGTTATTTAGATAAACGTACCTGATCCTTTTGAATTCTTCTTTCTTGAGATTGAGGTATATGATCCAAACATCTTCATCTTCAATCTTCAAGACTTAACCACTTCACGAAATACGCCAAAACAAAATCCTTAACAGAGCCAATCTTGAAATCCCCACCTTGCTCCGAGGATATTCTGTCCCGCACCAGTTGTAGTTGCGTGTCCGTTGTTTGGCCTTTCAAGATCCTCTCGATCACCATAGGCTTCATCACCGAGGACAGGAGTTACGCAACCGCACCTGCCGGCACTACCTCCAGTCTCAATTGCGAGAACTCTGCAATTAGACGATCCTGTTGGGTAAGGAGGCTCAATGTCGTTCCTCCCGTCTGTTCCTTCCGGCTTAAGGCGTCGGCCACCACATTCGCCTTTCCCGGGTGGTAGTGGATGGACAAATCGTAATCTTTAAGTAGTTCCAGCCATCGCCTTTGCCGTAAGTTCAGTTCCTCCTGTGTGAACAGGTATTTGAGGCTCTGGTGATCGGAAAACACTTTGCAGTGCGCCCCGTAGAGACAATGTCTCTAGAGCTTCAGGGAAAACACGACTGTCGCGAGTTCCAAGTCGTGTGTAGGGTAGTTCTACTTGTACTCCTTGAGCTGTCTTGATGCGTATGCTATGACCTTCCCTTGTTGCATCAATATGCTTCCAAGACCGCTACGAGATGCGTCGCAATAGATCTCATAGTCCTCTCCGGGCTTCGGCAATGTGAGTACTGGCGCCCGTGTGAGTCTGTCTTTAAGTTCCTCGAAGCTCTTCTGGCACTGGGCCGTCCAGACGAATTTTTCCACTTTCCGGGTTAGTCGATTCAAGGGAGTGGCTATCTTTGAGAAGCTTTCCACGAAACGTCCGTAGCACCCTGCCAGTCCTAGAAAGCTTCGGATTTCTGTCACCATTGTTGGCCGAGCCCAGTCGGTCACGGATTCTATCTTCCTCAGGTCCACCGCTATCCCCGACGCTGGGACTATATGTCCCAGAAAGTCTACCTCGTGAAGCCAAAACTCACACCTTTCGAGTTTGGCGCACAATTTTTGATCCCGAAGGGTCTGGAGGATCACCCGCAGGTGTTCCTCGTGCTCTCTATCCGTGCGAGAGTAGATGAGGATATCGTCAATAAAGACTACCACAAATTGGTCCATGAAAGGTTTAAAGATCCTGTTCATCATATTCATGAACACTGCCGGAGCGACTATGAGTCTAAACGGTATGACCGTAAACTCGTAATAACCATACCGAGTTTGAAAGACTGTTTTCGGTATGTCATCACTCCGGACTCTAAACTGGCGATAGCCGGACTGCAGATCAATCTTTGAGGACGCTGTCGCTCCTGGTAGTTGGTCGAATAGGTCATCAATCCGAGGTGAGGGGTATTTGTTCTTTACTATGACCTTATCTATTCCTCGATTGTCGATGCACAATCGTAGACTCCTGTCCTTCTTCCGTACGAATAGAACGGGTGCGCCCCAAGACGGCACTCTCGGTTTCTCGCAATCGACTAGCACCTGATACTAAGTAAGCCAATCCCTTCCGAGTATCCCCTCGAATTCTCTTAGTGGTGACATCACTAAGTCCCAAATGTCGGATCGTTGGCGCTAACCATTAATCCCAAAAGCTCCAGCTTTTAGAGATATGCAACCAATTCACTTAAAGCGTACAGACACAGCGCCCACAGATCTCGACCAGACTCAACCCACCTGGACGTTGGGTCTATTTTTGGGCCTCTTGCCGTTAGGTCTATTGTGGACCGCAACCCCACTCAACTTATTAGGTTCACCCAACTCAACTTATTAGTCTCCTGGGCCTATTGTCTCGAGGCAGGAAGTTGGACCTATTTAACCCATAAATAAATAGCCAACCCCAAAGACAACTGAGTCTTCCCAACCTTATTGGGCAAGAAGGTACAAAATATTTGCTTCTAAGGGTCCTCCTGGGGTCAAGACCAACATTACTCTTCGTAAGGGGTCATTCCTGCTACTACTTCCCTCGGGTAGTGCGTCCTTTGTCGTGTCGTCGCATAAGACCTCTCATTCGGGTCGTGCCTCTGAAAAATTGTTCCCGGGTTCAGGGTAGTTAAAGCGGAACTGTCCCTGTTTGACACATCAGAAGCAATGGTCGTGCTTCCGGAAACGAATAATCACCCGGGGTGCTCCTCTGCAAATGATGTATGCCTGGTCCCCCCGGCTCTGGTCCTCTCGCCGGCGTGCTTCTGGTTCCTTGCGGCGTCTTCGGATACTGGGGTGGTCGGCTTCCATTGGGAAAGTCTTTCCCGGGTTAAGGCTGGGGTCGGTTTCGGCCCCCGGCTGGGCTCATGATCCCTCTGCCGGGTACGTGCAACGGCCAATTCTTGCCCCACCAAAGGGGTCCTGTCGCTCCCTTCTCGGAAAGCGGGTAAACCCACCGTCGGTATTACCCGAGAAGTGTCGCTTCGTAGACCACCCGCGTGACGGCGGGTCGCGTGGGGTTCGTCTTTCCTATAAAAAGGGTGCGCTCAACCCCGTCGTGGAACTGTTGTTGAAGTAGCCGATTCTCCACAGTTGTCGGAGCCGTCATATCCACTTCTGCACCATCGATTGAAGACCGTGTTTGGGCCATTGCCCGTGCATACAAAGAAACCAAATTAGTCCTAGACTTAATTGGTCTAGCACCTTGACCTACGAACACTAGGACTCTATCCCTTTTTCCCCCGCACTCACGTTCGTATTTTACACACCTATACCCTGGTTATCAAATTGGTTAGTTACTTGTGGTATTGCACTCTGTGGATGTTGGTCACTGACCGCCATGGTTAAAATCGTTTTTCTCTGATACCATATAATCTGTCACGCCCCGGAGGTTCTAAAAGAGCGGAAAACGTATATATTTTTTTCTTTAAATGAACCTTGCCTTCGGCGCGCGTCAGACCTGCCACATATACAAATTCACTCCCCAAACGGGCAGAGCCTCCCTTGTATATGTACGGCGTTCCAAACACGACTAGTACTTTAACCATGCAATCATTGAGCAATAAGAAGGAGAGATCACACCTAACCATACAATCATAATCTCCATACTTTTCTAAGGGATAAATCCATAGGTTTGAAAGACGGTGTCCACCCGACACCCAATTTTACAAAACGTTTTCGCAATCTCTTTTAAGCGACAACATCACTTGAAAGGATAAATCCACGGGTTTAGAAATTAGTGCCCACATGACACTTGGTTTGAAAACGCTTTAGAAACCAGGTTTGTATTTGAAAACGAGCCGCATTCATACACCTCAACATTCACAGATATAAGTAGATATTCCTACACTACGATCTCAATCCAACATCCACAATAAACCATACACGAGTAATCACAGATAAACTAACCAAACACTAAAAGAGATAACCATAAAACCGTAAAGTTCAATAGCCTCAATGGCTAGGGTCCTCTAACCGACGCCTCACCGTCGTCCCGGTTCCCACCCCTGTTCGTACCTGTCACAGTGTGGGTAGTCAGTGACTGATAAAGTAGATGATAACAAGTAAATGCTATAAACTGAAAAGACAAACCGATACTCCAGAGCATTCATTTCCCCCTCATGAATCGTTAAATCCCTGTCACAAACACGCTGGGCCCCTACCCCAGATAGAAAATATACTGGGCCCCTACCCCAGATAGAAAACATGCTGGGCCCCTACCCCAGAATTAAAACAAGTTGGGCCCCAACCCCAGATACCGTGCTCACTTTCTTGGTGCCTCCAACCCCTCTACTGCCCAAGTAGCAGTCGCCTCCCCTTGAGGGGTCCCCATCCTCCCTAGTCGTGGGGTACACGGGTAATGCTTACCATCTTTCCGAAAAAATACACCATGTGCGATGGCCAGACCGCCGGTGTGCGTGTAAGCAATATGAGCATATAACCAATACTGCGACCTCAGCCGCCTCAGTTAGAATGTAAAACAATACTGCGACCTCAGCTGCCTCAGTTAGAATATAAAACGGGATTTATATCCAATGGGGTTAGACAGTTTACCAAAGCATCTACTTTAATCATACGGAAATACACGGGAACGACATCACACCGAAAATAACCAAAGGTACCCACCTCAAATTGCGTCGACCGGAACCCTACAAATCGACCCGCACCTTCGGATGACACCCGAACCTAAAAGAAAGTCCACCAACAGGGCATAATAGGTAAGATAAGACTCTCATAAGCAAAACACGACTCCGAAAGCGCAAACAAAGGACTAACGACCCGTGATGGCGGCGGTGACGACGGTGGCGACGAAACGGCCCCTCGCGCGGCACGCGCACCACGTGCGGTGCAGCCACGCGGGCGCCAGCCCGGCGCGGTGCAAGCGACGGCCGCGCGGGCACCAGCCCCGCGCGGCGGAAGCGACGCGCCCGGGCGGGCTCCAGCCCCGCGCGGCGGAAGTGGCGGCGCGCCCACGCGGGCTCCAGCCCCGCGCGGCACAGCGGTGCGGCCGCGCGGACGATAGGCCCGCACGGCGCCTGTGCTGGCCGCGCGGGCGCCAGCCCCGCGCGGCACCTGCGCTGGCCGCGCGGGCGCCAGCGCCGCGCGGCACAGCGTTGGCCGCGCGGGCACCAGCCCCGCGCGGCGAAGCAGCGCGGCGCAGCGGCGCGGCACCAGTGCTGGCCGCGCGGGCGTCAGCTCCGCACGGCGCAGCGGCACGGCTGCGCGGGCACTAGCCCCGCGCGACACCTGTGCTGGCCGTGCGGGCGTCAGCCCCGCGCGGTGCAGTGGCGTGTCCGCGCGGGCACTAGCCCTGCGCGGCACCAGTGCTGGCCGCGCGGGCGTCAGCCCCACGCAGCGCGGGCACTAGCCCCGCGCGGCACAAGCGGCGGCCGCGCGGGCAGCAGCCCCACGCGGCGGCGGCGGCGGCCAACCCAAAAACAACGGAAGAAAACCCTAAAACGATGACAAAAACCCCGAAATGAAAACCAAAAAGAGCATCGCTTACCGCGATTTGTCGAAGAGGGCGATCCGTTCACGCTCCCGGCTTCGGAACGTTCATCGGGGATGATAGGGTCCCTCCGCTTTCTCCTTCTTTCTTTCCTTTCTCTTCCGGTTAGGGTTTCTCTTTTCCTCTTTCTTTCTTTTCTCTTCGTCTAGGGTTTCTTTTTTTTCGGGAGAAGTAAATTCTGTTTCTTGGTACGTACCGTCGAAATCCACATCGGGTATTTAATCTTTAATTATTACTTAATTATTTCTTAGAGATAATTCCTTATCTCCTCGAAAAGCATGCACGATCTGTTGCACGGATTTCGATGCACACTACGGCTACTGCGATCCTAAAAACCCCTTTCTGGGGAATTCGTAAGTCGGAATTCAGATCCGGTCGCCCCGTCGTTCATCGTTTTTCGAGCTCTATGACAGAAAAATACCCGCACCTCATGATCATCAACTTAAGAAAATCCGTTGACTCGGTTCCCTCTAACTTATACTTTATTAGCCGGAGGGTAAAGCGTTACATGAGAAGTCGTGATGTTACACAGCCGCCCGTAGCTTCCACCCCCAACAATGAAACAAGCCCAATCTCTCTGGAAGATCTCAATATTTTAAAACTATTTTCAAATCTCAGTTTTCATAAAAATCGGTCCGACGATTTTTAAAACGGTTCAGATGCCAATCTAATGCCAACTAAGCATGCAGTCTAGTGTCAAATCACCTCTAGATCATGCTAAAAATCCTTGGGGCTCACAATTGTCTTCCTATAATTTTCTAGACAACTATAAGATTTACCAGCTATGTAAATAAATAAGCTAAACATGATCAACATGCATACAATAGCTTTAGAGGGCATTCCATACATCTTGAAGAAATTCCACCCACCTGGAACGCTTTCCGCAGGCAATCGCTGAAGTCAAACGGGTATCACTCTTCGTTGGGTCCTCTGTCACTCTTGCAGCTGAAATCACATGGCCAAAAATCAAAACCTTCCGCAGTAAAAAACAAACTTCCTCTCACAACTTGGCATACAACTTCTTATCTCTTAGAAGTTGCAGCACTATCCTTAAGTGCTCCTTATGCTCTATGCCACCTCGAAAATAAATCCAAATATCCACGACGGGTACGGCTACCAATCCGTCCAAACACAGCTGGAACACTCAATTTCCTCAAGTCCTAAAGGCGGCAGGGCATTAGTCAATTCATTTGACTGCGCTGTAAACTCATAATGCCCCTACCGGGTCCTGAACACTATCTGGGCACAGCCCTCGGCTGTATGGTTCCAATAAGCTATCAATCTCGCAAAAGCATATACCGAAATACACTCCAAACCTGTCTGTGCTCGAACCATCATAGAACCCTCACCGTTGTGTACCCACAACGTGGCATCACTGCCGTGTACCAACGTCATGGCAACACCACCGCGTATCAACAGTGTGGCATCATATCCAAATATAATCTCCCGGATCCTCACTGTCGTATTCCCACGATGTTGTACTGGGTCACACAGACCTCTCGATCCATCAGATCCCGCAATTGCGCTATCAGCTCTCTCTCTATCTCACGGGTGATACTCCAAGAGGTGCTGCCGAAGTCGGCGCAGTTTCCAAAACCACGTCAATCACCATCTCGCTCTCAATCTCACTAAACGGCAGCTTCAATAACAGCTCAGGTAGACTCACACCCGAGATCGCGCGGCGATAAGGATATTCTTTAGTCCCGGTGCCGCGGTAGGCACCTCCTCTACAGTCGCTAGCAAAGCGATACGACCACGACTCAACCTCTGTCGTGCTCTAGCTTCCTCTATAAGCATACTCCTCCTGACCAGGTCCATGGAGGGCCATTGTCCTCTCTCGACAATCCATGATAGCATAACATTGGGGTAACCAATCCCTATCCAACCTCATATCAACATCTCAGAGATGATGTAGGACTAACAACTCAATGGATCAAATCCAAGGTCCTATCTGCACTGGGCAGGACTGGCAACACTCATCCAGGTGCTATACGTGATCTGGAACCTGATCCTCACGTGCACAAGCTAACCGTCCTATCTCTGGCCCACGCGAAGCTACCCCTGCTCTACTAAAACACACACAAGCGGTGTCGGCATCAACCATGCTCTAACTCCGACAACCGTAAGGAATCCACACCTGGTAAGATGCGATCCACTATCCTGGAGCACTCTAACCGGCTGCACAAACTCATCCACTAGATGCTGGCGGCTATCGCTCTATCTGTCTCAGCATCACGGCTCTATCAGCCTACCGGTAAGTCGGATGAACCTCTTCATCCTAAAGGGGGGGTAGTGGGGGTGCCGTCGCAAGCGGCAATTCCATGAGCACTACTCTGGGACACTCTACCTGAAAATGTCCTGACTATCCACATGAAAAGCATAGCCGTAGCACTCGAGAAATTCAAGTGTGTTTACGGGCGAGTAAGCAGTTCTAAACCTTAGTGATTTGCATACCGGTACGCGAATTGCACAGTTTTCGATGCACAATTTTTGCCTTTCCGATCTGAGTCTGATCTCGGAAATCTGAGGTCGCCAGTGCGACCGTGTCATCGAATGGAGTGGAAATGGTATAGACGGTTTGCTGATCCGACGGTCGGATCGTCCGGAAATCAGCAAGAAAACTAGTGAGGCCCGCGACTAAAGTGAATAGTGTTTTGAATAGTAACACCTTGATTTGGTTTCCCGCGTTGGCCAAAGTCGCCGATCGACTGTCTGGAGTCCAAATCTGACGATCCAGGTAGTCGATTTAAATGGCGTTGTCGATCCGAGTGCAATGGCGCAGACAAAATCTACGTTTCACGACCCTAGAGTCTCAAAAAGCATGATAAACTGTATAGTTAGACAGTAATTATGGACCGAGAATTTATCCGGGCGTTTCGTCGAAAAACAAAAATCGCTACCTGATAGGTTTCGTCGATCTGGACGTCGTGGCGAAATCCATTTTTCGTTTCGACGACCGAAACGCCTCGAAAAGCATGAAATACGGTGAAAATTGTGGTATTTTGTGGAAAAACCCAATATTTTATGCTCCGAAAAGCGTGCCACTTACAGATGTGGGACTAAACTATAAGAGGAGTATTTTTACTAAAGGACTTTAGTCCAAATAGCGAGTGTGGAGGGACTTTATAGCATATTGTGCCTAATACACTATTTAAAGACTACTCGGGTTAGGGTTTCTTAAACCCTTAACCCCGCAACCCTGAGCCCAGCAGCCGCCAGCTCCAACGACTCCACTCCCTCTGCCGCACTCCACGGAGGTAGCGCACCGGTCGCCGCCTTCCTGTCGCCGGAAAATCACAAGGAAGTAAGGAAAGGCCTCGGGTTCTTGGTGTGGTGTGCGGAGGAAGCAATCTGGGAGGTGTTGGTTTGCTTCAAGCGTGTCTGGGAGTTCCTCTGTGTGGCCACAACCGAGCCAGGGTGAACCCAACGTCGGGCGCCGCCGTGCGCCGCCGCGGGTCGTCTTCTTCCTCCTTGATTCTCCGACGAGGTAAGAAGTTGTAATCTTTTCATTTTAATCGACCCAAGAGTGTGTTCATTGTGTTCCTGACGTCGAGTGCATTGCGCCTGTGAAGTTTGAGCCGTCGCCGTCGTCCCGGCTGCCGGCAGGAGCCTCTTCTTGCCGAAATTTGCATTTTAGCCGATCTCGGTCTCGGGGTGGATCCGACCGTTGAACTCAAGATCAGAGATGTTAGATCTCTTCTTCTCGACGACTGCAGGATCTCCACGAAGTTCGGTGATGATCGGTTGAGAATCCGAGGATTGCGAGCTTGCCCTAGAACTGAGCCAAAAAGCACTTCGGCCGATCTTCGCCGTCCGGCGCCGCCGTCGCCTCTGGTCGCCAGCCACCACCTCGGCAAGCACCGTTGCACCAAGAGAAGCATTGTGGTCCAAGCTGGAGGGCCTCTTGTGCTCCGGTAAGAAATCCGCCATTAGAGCTCTCTCTCTCTTCACCAAGCTTCGCCGTCGGCGATCGACGTCGCTCCCAATCACGGGAAAACCACTCGGACAGGTTAGAATTGTTGTTTATAAGCTTTACATGCTGTTGCATGGAGTTTCTAACGTGAGAGTTCTACTCTCTGTAGTTGCACCCGTAAGGCTACCCGAGCCCCACCGCCGGCCGCCGCCGACGCCTCCGATCTCCGGCCATCCACTCAGGTAAGCCTTGTGTGTTGAGTACTAGCTTCCTATCATGTTAGTTGGACTGTGGGCTTTGCTTAATTAAGTTACCTCAACTTGATGTTTAAATGGGTTATGCGGAGTGTTTTCTGGCCGCCGCCGCCTCCGGCCGCCGGCGATGGGTCCGACTCGAACCAACCAGTTGCTGGAACGGTTCTTGACCTCATGCTCAACTCTGTTCCAGGTTTGAACCTGGTTTGGTGCAAATTGTCCCAAACCGAGCTTACCTTGATTTGAGGTGTTGCTCCGGCGATCTCTCCGGCCAGTCCCTGGCAGGTTTCAGGTGAGCATCTCACTTCTCAGTTGTTTATATACATGATGCTCCAGTTATAGCTCAGTTATATTAAGTATATAGCGTCAAGTAGTGAAGATGTGTTTTGTGCCCTAAGTGTTCATGGGCCAACTATGCCCTCGGGTCACGTGCCAAACCAAGTCTGTGAGCACGAGCTTTGTCTCGTCGAAACGGACGCGCTGAAACTTACAGCGTTGTCTTTGGTTTCCCGAATTTCGAGAACGGATCGAAACATTATTCGAACTAGTATTTTTATGGAATTTTAAAGTGTATTAAGGACCTAGATACAGTTGGGACTCGCTGGCTGTCGTTAGACAGCATTTTCACACCTACTTGGCATTTTGTTAGAGTTCCGTGGGCTCTCGTTGAGCGGGAATCGGACCTTATTCCGTAAATCGGCTAAGTTACCCCGTGTTAGCATTGTATTGCTGTAGTGTTGTCGGGATGGGTATGTGTGAGTCTATTACTGATTACAGTTTCTATTCAGGGCCCAGCAGTTCAGCACCAGTCTAGTCTAGCGGGAGTTCGGGATCGGCCTACATTCAGGGGGTTCGTTCGGCTGACTTCGAGGTGGGTTGTTTTTTTATGTTGAGACTTAGCGTCGGGCTTCCGACGGTTGTGACTACTTCTGATTATACGTTTAACTGTGCTAACGTGGATAGTCGTTATGGTCCTTGCTATTGAGTTATACTTTGTATATTTGGTGATCTTTATGGTTCATTACTATCGGTTTTATCTGGTGTACTTGGTTACTATGCTCGAGGCCGCAGCACGCGCACCCGCAGTTTGGCCACCGCAAAGGGTGCGCTTTTCCGAAAAAGTGGCCTTTGACCCATGTAAACCCACGAGGTGACGTAGTGGGGGCCCCCGTAGGTGGGGGGTTTGAGGCGCCAAGGTGTGAGCGGTGCGACCCGTCGGGTTAGGTGCTCGACGTGGTTTACCGAGGTAGGTGCTCGGTTGGTGTGCCGGGGCAGGTGCCCGGATTTGGTCATGCAGGTTACCGAGGTAGGTGCTCGGTTGGTGTGCCGGGGCAAGTGCCCGGATTTGGTTATGCAGGGGTCCGTGTTTTATTGTTCCCTCTTGGGAGGGTGGTTGCTCCGGATAGTTTTACGGTTGGACTTTATTACTTTTCCTGCTTTCCTTATTATTATCATGTCGCTGACTTCCCACTCCATGACAGGTTCCTTCAGGGGTGAGGGCTAGGCGACGGTGAGGCCGAGACAGGAGCTTCTGGGTCCATGGAGGCCCTAGACTGTATTTACTCCTTTACTTCGCATTTCATTTGCTATTAGTAGGCTGTTGTGTGGTTCTCGATACCCTCGTGGGGTCGGTGTGGATGTCGGCATATTACTCTCTAGTTATGAGGATGTTGGATTTTATTTCCTTTCGTTGTTTGGCCGTTTTCAAAAAGAAAAACAAAGAAAAAAAAATTTACACGCAAAACAAATCCTCCTTCCGTTGACTGTTTCCGCTGAATGAAACCCCCGGGGCGTGACAGATTAAGATGGTATCAGAGACTTTCTTCAATCACAACAGTCAGGGCCTGACATCCACAAAGATACCTCACTTAGACTACTAATAAATGAAATGACTATGGCATAGAAGAGTAGAACGCGAGTGATCGGGGGAGGTGGGGGGAAGTGTAGGTCCGTTTTCTCGATAGTTGATTGAGTTCTATGCTAGGGGAGTCTAGAGCTGACTTGTGTTGTGTGTGTGTCCGGGTTAAGTTTGGTTTTTCGGTTTAGTTCGGTTGTCGTGTTGTGTAGCCGTGTTGTTTTGGAGGCTGGGGTCGAGGCCGGTTGCCACCGGGGTCTTGATGGTTGCTAGGAATCAATGGATTAAGCAACCAGCACGGGACACGGTGGGCCTGCTGACGGTGATCAGGCACCTGGTGCGGCTGTTAATACAGCAGTTCGTTGCGCTGGCTATTGTGTTCCGAACCCTCTGCCGTCGTTCTGGCCGTCGTTAGTAACGGCGACTGGTGGTAGAGTAATCCGCCGGTGTTTGTTAGTGAGTCGGCCGTTTCGTCGGTCGTGAGTAGCTGAGTAGCCTCTTTGTCTAATTTTTGTACCTTCTAGGTCTGCTGGTTTTAGGTTACAGCAGATAGTCGGCCGAGTCTTTTTCATATGGGCTTTTTACTGTAGACACTACGATGGTGGTAGAAATCGTCGAGATGGGGTCTTGGGGTTCTCCTTTGGGTTGAGAAAGGAAACTCCCGGGGCTAGCAAATCTTGTTTCGTATGGGCTCGAGTTTGGTTGAGCGGACCTAGAGCTTAGAATACTCCTAGTTGGGAATGTGAGCGTTTGGTCTGGGGGTGTGCAGCTCGGTTCGGTGCACGGTGCTTGGAGGGGCAATAGATTTGGGACCAAGCGGTAGGGGTTAACCAGAGTAACGCACCCCTTCGGTGCCAAGACGGAGGTAGGACCGTATTTCTTGGTTTTTGTCCCCAGCCTTCCATGACCAAGGCATAATCGGGAAGGTTTTTGGGTTACGAGACTATTGATTGCGAAGCAGTGTAGATCAGCGGGGGTTATTGACTACATGGCGCTCTGGCATTGGTTGCTTTCGGCTGGGATGCCCTGCAATCAGCTTTTTCTGTGGGGTAGACCTTGTGGTAGGTCTGAGAGCTAAAACCTAGCTTTAGTTTTGACCGTCGCCTCGGTAGAACAGACAGTCGGAGTGGACAATCCGGGATGGTGGTTATGCTCCGAGCTAGTGGCCCGTGTGGGTGACGGGTGGAAGTAGTCCGTGTTGGTGACGGGTGGGTTCGTCGTTTTCAGTTGAGGATTACTTGTAGGCGGTAACCCGGCTAGTTGGATGGGCACATCCTGGAGTTTTGTGAGGGGACTAGTGTGCCCCCCCCTTTGTTGTCGGGTTGTTTTGAACAATTAAGAGCCGTCGGTCCGGGTTTGGTGGTAGGACTGGGGTACCTCGACGCATCGCGAGATTTTGGTTGCCGACTGCTCAGCACAGTCAGAGGTGGTCTGTGAACCGGTGGCGTCATAACAGGGAACTCTAAGTCGAGGAGCAGGCTTACTCAGGTTAGTTTCGATCAAGGGAGACGGGATGGTGGGGTTGCCAGGCGGGTCGAGCCGTCGTTTGTCCGAAATATTAGGGCGGGTCAGTCCGGTAGTATTCCATTCAGGGTTACCACCGAGTTTCGCCAACAGTCTTAGGGCGTTTCGTGTGTCTTTGCCTCGGGGGGTGGGTATTTCAATGCCCCAGCGGCGTCCATGGGTTTGATGAACAGAATTTTTAGACCCTTCTTGGATCAACTCGCGTACAGACGAGGAGCGTTTACGAGTGACCTTGTAGACTCTCAGGGACCAGAGAGTGTAGGCCAAACTCCAAAGGTGTGAGTTTGGGCCTCGCGAGGTGGGCTTTTTGGGACGGCTAGATGGCAGGAGAGTTAAGGCCTATTCGACCAAGCAACTCAAGGAGACGATTCGTCCAATCAAGATCACCCCGAAAGGACGAGTTGAGCAGTCAATGCCTAGAGCGGTAAGAGTCAGACGGGAGACATATCGGTAACCGCGATTACGTAGCAGGACGGATCAACAGCAGACTGTTGGTGGCTTAAATTAACAAGGGTTGTAGCATAACGCGTGGCTCGCTATTGGGTCGGTCATCGAATAAAGGCCGAACGTCAGCGCCCAGCGGGAAACTGCAATCTCTCCTAGTGCCAGAGAGAAACGAGCGGATCATGAGGGGCGCGAAGCCATTTGGGAGCGCAAGTCGGACATGTTTGGGCACTTTCCCCATTTATGGGATTCCTGGTGTATTTAAGTTTCGGGGGCGAAACTTATTTTAAGGTGTGAGTGATGTAGCACTCGAGAAATTCAAGTGTGTTTGCGGGCGAGGAAGCAGTTCTAAACCTTTGTGATTTGCATACCGGTGCGCGAATTGCACAGTTTCCGATGCACAATTTCTGCCTTTCCGATCCGAGTCTGATCTCGGAAATCTGAGGTCGCCACTGCGACCGTCTCATCGAATGGAGTGGAAATGGTATAGACGGTTTGCTGATCCGACGGTCGGATCATCCGAAAATCAGCAAGAAAACTAGTGAGGCCCGCGACTTAAGTGAATAGTGTTTTGAATAGTAACACCTTGATTTGGTTTCCCGCGTTGGCCAACGTCGCCGATCGACTGTCTGGAGTCCGAATCTTACGATCCAGGTAGTCGATTTAAATGGCGTTGTCGATCCGAGCGCAATGGCGCAGACAAAATCTACGTTTGACGACCCTAGAGTCTCAAAAAGCGTGATAAACTGTATAGTTAGACAATATTTATGGACCGAGAATTTATGATCCGGACGTCGTGGCGAAATCCATTTTTAGTTTCGACGACCGAAACGCCTCGAAAAGCGTGAAATACGGTGAAAATTGTGGTATTTTGTGGAAAAACCCAATATTTTATGCTCCGAAAAGCGTGCCACTTACAGGTGTGGGACTAAACTATAAGAGGAGTATTTTTTCTAAAGGACTTTAGTCCAAATAGCGAGTGTGTAGGGACTTTATAGCATATTGTGCCTAATACACTATTTAAAGACTACTCGGGTTAGGGTTTCTTAAACCCTTAACCCCGCAGCCCTGAGCCCAGCAGCCGCCAGCTCCAATGACTCCACTCCCTCTGCCGCACTCCACGGAGGTAGCGCACTGGCCGCCGCCTTCCTGTCGCCGAAAAATCACAAGGAAGTAAGGAAAGTGTCACGCCCCGGGGTCGAAACTGCGACCCGGGCTCGCCAACTGATCCGCCGCCCATACGGTGAACCCCGTATAGACGAAGCGTCAAACCTGGAAAAGGAAGATACTATACTAAACAGATATCAGAGCTGAAGAGTAAAAGCTGAAATCAAATATATACAACACAAAGTCCTCACCAAGAGTACATAAGTCTCTCTCAGCAATGAAAGAAAAGTACAACTCTATGCCTCACTACAAGGTCTCTCAACAAGAAACTCTCAAAATATAAAAAGGGTACATCTACACTCTGGATGACGACTGGTAGGGATCTAGCTCGCGACTCCCTTACCTCGATCTGAAGAAGCAGCAACTGGAGCAGTAGGAACAGGAGCAGAAGTCCCTGGGGAATAAGACACCACGACGGGTGTGAGAACTACATCCCACAGTAGTTCTCAGTGGGTGCCGCCAACAAGCCCGACGGTTTGCCCACTAAGTCTACTAGAGGCATGCTGTAACAAATGAAATACTGAAGGAAAGAGCTGAAAATGAATAACTCTACAGCTACTATGCCCCTATCTAGATGCTCAAAAAGTGGAACAGATGTTAACATGGTGCATCTACTATCCCTCAACTCAGATCACCCAATCTACCTGGCTGCCTCCTCGAGTCCAGTCAAACCTGCGCCTACCTACTGCCGTTACATCCCGGAGGACCGGACTGACGTAGGGCGTCCGTAGCTGCCAAAACTGGCCCAGCCAGAGGGACTGTGTCCGTAACTGCCAAAACTGGCCCACTCAGAGGGACGGCGTCGACAAGTCGCGATACCAAAGTGCAGACCCACCCCGGACGTGGCACTCGAGGGGAGCGACCCCAACGAGGACAAGGGTATCCGCGCACTCTGTTGAGCTCAAGTGGCACTGCAGGCTATAGTCCAAAATCCACGCTCACGCTCTATACGGAAAGACTCAGAATCCTCAAACATCTCGCACAACGGTCGGAGCACTCTTGACGACTCAGCTGATCAGCTCTCACGAAATACGAGACACTAGCCTCTCCAACAGCTCACAGCACAAAACACACTGGCTGGAGATACTCCACAGCCAGGATCGACCCACAACTCAGGGCTAACAAAACTGGTCGGACAACACTCAACGACCCGGGACCACCGTCAACTCCAACGGTTCCCAACAACAGAACATCAATCCAACCTGCAGACTCACTAACAGGATAAACTCCACAATAGACAGAATAAAGGGTCCGAAAACCCCGAAAGACTAGAACCTACAACCCAATCAAACAAGAACAGGCTCTAGCCATAGCCTCTCGTTGTTCTCGTCCCGAAGAAAAGGCAGACCTTAGAACCCAGACCACTCGAATCATCTCGAGTGGTTAAATTATAGGAAAAAGGTGACATTTATTACTGAAAGTCATTTGATCTGGAAGAAATCCATATTTAATGATTTTTAGTTCTTTTTAGGAAAACAATTGAAAACAAGTTTTATATCCGAACCTCGAAGAGCTAATGCCTTCGTCCAATCAAACAAGAACAGACTCAGGCGTCCCTACGATGCTTGGAAGAAAACATTAGTTGACTAAAATCATGTGTATGTCCAAAAAGGTTCTGGGTTCAAGGTCCTGCTGACACTGGCATACAACTACCACTAACACAGTGGCGACAAATAAAACATCTCGGGACCGCCGTTTACCCAAACGGCTCCCGCCACAGATAAACGGTCAGCTGCATCTACCAGACTCCACTCTGCTCCCTAGAACGAGTGTAACATGCATCCCGCAACAACCCGACCTCTCGGCCCACTACCCGGGCGAGGAAAACTCTAAGTCCAGAATGAAATATAAAATAGTGGTGTGAGAATGTCTAGAGCAATAAAAACCTAGCCCAAGTTGGAGTTTTTTCTACAGTCTGGCTGAACATGCTGCATATGGCGGGGGTGCTAGGTCAAGTTCCAAGATAACAATAATCAATAGCTTGTAGGGAAAGAAATAAACACATGATCATCTAACAGCATCAGGAACATCAATTCCTATATTCTAGCATGCTATACAAAATATATCTACAACATGCAAGTCCCTACACCAGTAGAAATACTGTACAGTCCATAGGTATTGAAGACGAGGCCACCCACCTGAAGAGCTAAACTGTCCAAAGTTCCACAGCTGAAAATACCCATAAACCCAAATCTCCAACTTCAACGGGTCCAGCAATACCCGCAAACTCTCCTGGGTACAACACAAGATTCACAATTACACTTTAATCCCAAAAATTAACCAAGTACACGCGATCTGAAAATCAGTCCCAAAGATGCAATTATTTCACCTGCTGAAAGTGACTTGAAAATTCCAATAAAAATATCACTGCGACCATCGCGTCGAGACCTTCGAAACGGGTACCTGCACGTCCAATTCCGAGCCCCGAAGGCCGAGTTACAAATTCCACAGTACAGGTGCGCAAACACTCATAACCACACAACTGTAAACTCTTGCACAGATAAAAAGGGAATAGTATACCTCCGGGAAGGTCTCAGAAAAATCCAAGAAAAATATGGTGATAATCCTCGCGACGAGTAGATGAAAAAGGTGTACAGGCTCGTCTCGATCCGATGCTCGAGCATGAAGATAAAATTCCGGCAAGGGGCTGCTGTCCATAAACTCCACCAGCAAAACAGTGGCTTAGAAATGTCACGAAAACTGTGCCACGAACTCAGAATCAAGCAAGGCGATCAACAGAGAAATCGAAGGCGTACCTCTCATGAATCCAACGCCGTGAAAATCGTCCAAAAATACAGTCGGAATAGCTCTGGGGGTCTCCCACACTGAAAGGCGACGGTACGTCGCAGTGCGCCGCGTCGCAGAAAGCGCGGATCTCGAGGTCTCCAAAAATTTTGGGCCTCCGCCAAAAGATGCGCAACAAGAGGAGCTCCAACTTTACTGAAGGGTCCAAGGGTAGGGGAGCTCGGGAAAAGCCTCAAATCGCAGGCCAAAGGGGGCTATTTATAGCCCCAACTCAACAAATCCAGAAATGCCCATTGGGTCCCAACTTTCAGGCGCCCAAAATATTTGGGCTGCTACAGTGTACCCAAAATGCACCCCGAACCATCAGCGCCCGAATTGTCCCTGGAGCGACACGTGTCCCCGAATAGGCAACAGCGAGCGCGGCCAACCGCGTCGCGCCACGTGTCCAGCCGCTCTGCCGCCGAACCCGGGGTCAACTCCTCGGGATTCGCGCCCACGTGCGCCCGGCCGCGCCCACGTGCGCGACCGCGCCGCCCGCGGCCCCGTGTCGGGCATGCATCCCGAGGCACCCTCCGACAGACGCGTGGACCGCGCGCTCGTGCACCAGCCAATGCCATCACGCCACGTGTCCCGCTCCGGTCCACCGTGCACCCGCGACACTCCCGTGGACGGCGCCCGCTGCGCCCGCCACTCATGAGATCCCACGCGTCCTGCCCCACGGTGCACGCCGGCCCCGTGGATCGCGCGCCTGCCCGCACACGCGCGCCTGCCCGCGGCCGCTCCGCCGCCTGCCCGAGCCCGCGCCGCCGCGCTCCGCCGCTGCCCGCCGGCGCCGGAACAGTACAAGCTGCCTCGAAATCCGTGCCGAGTCTTCCGGGCTCCGAAAAATATGAGTAAATAGCCCATTTCGATCGTTTTCGCGCGCTGAATCCAAATCCAAAATTCGTTTGGCCCAATTCCACCTCTAAAATTTGTCAAAAATTTCCGGAGAAGTGAACTTGATCCGTTTTTCGTGCCGGGTCAATTCCTTGGTTCTAATATGCGCGCAAAAACCTCAATCACCCAATATGGGCCTCCTGTTAAGCAATCTTGCTCCCATTTCACTAGGAATCCTTTTCTTGGGTGCGACACGCGCACAAACACTCCCAGAAGCCACAAATCCATCAATAAACCCTTAAGTGGGGATTCGGGTCCTCACAGAAAGGCCTCGCGTTCATGGTGTGGTGTGCGGAGGAAGCAACCTGGGAGGTGTTGGTTTGCTTCAAGCATGTCTGGGAGTTCCACTGTGTGGCCACAACCGAGCCAGGGTGAACCCAACGTCGGGCGCCGCCGTGCGCCGCCGCGGGTCGTCTTCTTCCTCCTTGATTCTCCGACGAGGTAAGAAGTTGTAATCTTTTCGTTTTAATCGACCCAAGAGTGTGTTCATTGTGTTCCTGACGTCGAGTGCATCGCGCCTGTGAAGTTTGAGCCGTCGCCGTCGTCCGGGCTGCCGGCGGGAGCCTCTTCTTGCCGAAATTTGCGTTTTAGCCAATCTCGGTCTCGGGGTGGATCCGACCGTTGAACTCAAGATCAGAGACGTTAGATCTCTTCTTCTCGACGACTTCAGGATCTCCACGAAGTCCGGTGATGATCGGTTGAGAATCTGAGGCTTGCGAGCTTGCCCTAGAACCGAGCCAAAGAGCACTTCGACCGATCTTCGCCGTCCGGCGCCGCCGTCGCCTCTGGTCGCTGGCCACCACCACGGCAAGCACCGTAGCACCAAGAGAAGCATCGTGGTCCAAGTTGGATGGCCTCTTGTGCTTCAGTAAGAAATCCGCCATTAGAGCTCTCTCCCTCTTCACCGAGCTTCGCCGCCGGCGGTCGACGTCGCTCCCAATCACGGGAAAACCACTCGGACAGGTTAGAATTGTTGTTTATAAGCTTTACATGCTGTTGCATGGAGTTTCTAACTTGAGAGTTCTACTCTCTGTAGTTGCACCCGTAAGGCAACCCGAGCCCTACCGCCGGCCGCCGCCGACGCCTCCGGGCTCCGGCCATCCACTCAGGTAAGCCTTGTGTGTTGAGTACTAGCTTCCTATCATGTTAGTTGGACTGTGGGCTTTGCTTAATTAAGTTACCTCAACTTGATGTTTAAATGGGTTATGTGGAGTGTTTTCGGGCCGCCGCCGCCTCCGGCCACCGGCGATGGGTCTGACTCGAACCAACTAGTTGCTGCAAGGGTTCTTGACCTCGTGCTCAACTCTGTTCCAGGTTTGAACTTGGTTTGGTGCAAATTGTCCCAAACCGAGCTTACCTTGATTTGAGGTGTTGCTCCGGCGATCTCTCCGGCCAGTCCCCGGCAGGTTACAGGTGAGCATCTCACTTCTCAGTTGTTTATATACATGATGCTCCAGTTATAGCTCAGTTATATTAAGTATATAGCGTCAAGTAGTGAAGATGTGTTTTGTGCCCTAAGTGTTCATGGGCCAACTTTGCCCTCGGGTCACGTGCCAACCCAAGTCTCTGAGCACGAGCTTCGTCTCGTCGAAACGGACGCGCTGAAACTTACAGCGTTGTCTTTGGTTTCCCGAATTTCGAGAACGGATCGAAACATTATTCGAACTAGTGTTTTTATGGAATTTTAAAGTGTATTAAGGACCTAGATACAGTTGGGACTCGCTGGCTGTCGTTAGACAGCATTTTCACACCTACTGGGCATTTTGTTAGAGTTCCGTGGGCTCTCGTTGAGCGGGAATCGGACCTTGTTCCGTAAATCGGCTAAGTTACCCCGTGTTAGCTTTGTATTGCTGTAGTGTTGTCGGGATGGGTATGTGTGAGTCTATTACTGATTACAGTTTCTGTTCAGGGCCCAGCAGTTCAGCACCAGTCTAGTCTAGCGGGAGTTCGGATCGGCCTACATTCAGGGGGTTCGTTCGGCTGACTTCGAGGTGGGTTGTTTTTTTATGTTGAGACTTAGCGTCGGGCTTCCGACGGTTGCGCCTACTTCTGATTATACGTTTAACTGTGCTAACATGGATAGTCGTTATGGTCCTTGCTATTGAGTTATACTTTGTATATTTGGTGATCTTTATGGTTCATTACTATCGGTTTTATCTGGTGTACTTGGTTACTATGCTCGAGGCCGCAGCACGCGCACCCGCGGTTTGGCCACCGCAAAAGGTGCGCTTTTCCGGAAAAGTGGTCTTTGACCCGTGTAAACCCACGAGGTGACGTAGTGGGGGCCCCCGTAGGTGGGGGGTTTGAGGTGCCAAGGTGTGAGCGGTGCGACCCGTCGGGGTAGGTGCTCGACGTGGTTTACCGAGATAGGTGCTCGGTTGGTTTGCCAGGGCAGGTGCCCGGATTGGGTCATGCAGGTTACCGAGGTAGGTGCTCGGTTGGTGTGCCGGGGTAGGTGCCCGGATTTGGTTATGCAGGGGTCCGTGTTTTATTGTTCCCTCTTGGGAGGGTGGTTGCTCCGGATAGTTTTACGGTTGGACTTTATTTCTTTTCCTGCTTTCCTTATTATTATCATGTCGCTGACTTCCCACTTCGTGACAGGTTCCTTCGGGGGTGAGGGCTAGGCGACGGTGAGGCCGAGACAGGAGCTTCTGGGTCCATGGAGGCCCTAGACTGTATTTACTCCTTTACTTCGCATTTCATTTGCTATTAGTAGGCTGTTGTGTGGTTCTCGATACCCTCGTGGGGTCGGTGTGGATGTCGGCATATTACTCTCTAGTTATGAGGATGTTTGATTTTATTTCCTTTCGTTGTTTGACCGTTTTCAAAAAGAAAAACAAAGAAAGAAAATTTTACACGCAAAACAAATCCTCCTTCCGTTGACTGTTTCCGCTGAATGAAACCCCCGGGGCGTGACAGATTAAGATGGTATTAGAGACTTTCTACAATCACAACAGTCTGGGCCTGACATCCACAAAGATACCTCACTTAGACTACTAATAAATGAAATGAATATGGCATAGAAGAGTAGAACACGATTGATCGGGGGAGGTGGGGGGAAGTGTAGGTCCCTTTTCTCGATAGTTGATTGAGTGCTATGCTAGGGGAGTCTAGAGCTGACTTGTGCTGTGTGTGTGTGTCCGGGTTAAGTTTGGTTTTCAGGTTTAGTTCGGTTGTCGTGTTGTGTAGCCGTGTAGTTTTGGAGGCTGGGGTCGAGGCCGGTTGCCACCGGGGTCTTGATGGTTGCTTGGAATCAATGGATTAAGCAACCAGCACGGGACACGGTGGGCCTGCTGACGGTGATCAGGCACCTGGTGCGGCTGTTAATACAGCAGTTCGTTGCGCTGGCTATTGTGTTCCGAACCCTCTGCCGTCGTTCTGGCCGTCGTTAGTAACGGCGACTGGTGGTAGAGTAATCCGCCGGTGTTTGTTAGTGAGTCGGCCGTTTCGTCGGTCGTGAGTAGCTGAGTATTCTCTTTGTCTAATTTTTGTACCTTCTAGGTCTGCTGGTTTTAGGTTACAACAGATAGTCGGCCGAGTCTTTTGCATCTTGGACAAGGTATGGGTGGGAATGAGGATTCTTCCCCTATAGTTGTTACCCATAGTTCGGCTTTTTACTGTAGACACTGCGATGGTGGTAGAAATCGTCGAGATGGGGTCTTGGGGTTCTCCTTTGGGTTGAGAAAGGAAACTCCCGGGGCTAGCAAATCTTGTTTCATATGGGCTCGAGTTTGGTTGAGCGGACCTAGAGCTTAGAATACTCCTAGTTGGGAATGTGAGCGTTTGGTCTTGGGGTGTGCAGCTCGGTTCGGTGGACGGTGCTTGGAGGGGCAATAGATTTGGGACCAAGCGGTAGGGGTTAACCAGAGTAACGCACCCCTTCGGTGCCAAGACGGAGGTAGGACCGTATTTCTTGGTTTTTGCCCCCAGCCTTCCATGACCAAGGCATAATCGGGAAGGTTTTTGGGTTACTAGACTATTGATTGCGAAACAGTGTAGATCAGCGGGGGTTATTGACTACATGGCGCTCTAGCATTGGTTGCTTTCGGCTGGGATGCCCTGCAATCAGCTTTTTCTGTGGGGTAGACCTTGTGGTAGGTCTGAGAGCTGAAACCTAGCTTTAGTTTTGACCGTCGCCTCGGTAGAACGGACAGTCGGAGTGGACAATCCGGGATGGTGGTTATGCTCCGAGCTAGTGGCCCGTGTGGGTGACGGGTGGAAGTAGTCCGTGTTGGTGACGGGTGGGTTCGTCGTTTTTAGTTGAGGATTACTTGTAGGCGGTGACCCGGCTAGTTGGATGGGCACATCCTGGAGTTTTGTGAGGGGACTAGTGTGCCCCCCCCCCCCCCCCCCCCTTTGTTGTCGGGTTGTTTTGAACAATTAAGAGCCGTCGGTCCGGGTTTGGTGGTAGGACTGGGGTACCTCGACGCATCGCGAGAATTTGGTTGCCGACTGCTCTGCACCGTCAGAGGTGGTCTGCGAACCGGTGGCGTCATAACAGGGAACTCCAAGTCGAGGAGCAGGCTTACTCAAGTTAGTTTCGATCAAGGGAGACGGGATGGTGGGGTTGCCAGGCGGGTCGAGCCGTCGTTTGTCCGAAATATTAGGGCGGTTCAGTCCGGTAGTTTCCCATTCAGGGTTACCACCGAGTTTCGCCAACAGTCTTAGGGCGTTTCGCGTGTCTTTGCCTCGGTGGGTGGGTATTTGAACGCCCCAGCGGCGTCCATGGGTTTGATAAACAGAATTTTTAGACCCTTCTTGGATCAACTCGCGTACAGACGAGGAGCGTTTACGAGTGACCTTGCAGACTCTCAGGGACCAGAGAGTGTAGGCCAAACTCCAAAGGTGTGAGTTTGGGCCTCGCGAGGTGGGCTTTTTGGGACGGCTAGATGGCAGGAGAGTTAAGGCCTATTCGACCAAGCAACTCAAGGAGACGATTCATCCAATCAAGATCACCCCGGAAAGACGAGTGGAGCAGTCAATGCCTAGAGAGGTAAGAGTCAGACGGGAGACATATCGGTAACCGCGATTACGTAGCAGGATGGATCAACAGCAGACTGTTGGTGGCTTAAATTAACAAGGGTTGTAGTATAACGCGTGGCTCGCTATTGGGTCGGTCATCGAATAAAGGCCGAACGTCAGCGCCCGGCGGGGAAACGGCAATCTCTCCTAGTGCCAGAGAGAAACGAGCGGATCATGAGGGGCGCGAAGCCATTTGGGAGCGCAAGTCGGACATGTTTGGGAACTTTCCCCATTTATGGGATTCCTGGTGTATTTAAGTTTCGGGGACGAAACTTCTTTTAAGGTGTGAGTGATGTAGCACTCGAGAAATTCAAGTGTGTTTGCGGGCGAGGAAGCAGTTCTAAACCTCAGTGATTTGCATACCGGTGCGTGAATTGCACAGTTTGCGATGTACAATTTCTGCCTTTCCGATCCGAGTCTGATCTCGGAAATCTGAGGTCGCCAGTGTGACCGTCTCATCGAATGGAGTGGAAATGGTATAGACGGTTTGCTGATCCGACGGTCGGATCATCCGGAAATCAGCAAGAAAACTAGTGAGGCCCGCGACTTAAGTGAATAGTGTTTTGAATAGTAACACCTTGATTTGGTTTCCCGCGTTGGCCAACGTCGCCGATCGACTGTCTCGAGTCCAAATCTGACGATCCAGGTAGTCGATTTAAATGGCGTTGTCGATCCGAGCGCAATGGCGCAGACAAAATCTACGTTTGGCGACCCTAGAGTCTCAAAAAGCGTGATAAACTGTATAGTTAGACAGTAATTATGGACCGAGAATTTATCCGGGCGTTTCGTCGAAAAACAAAAATCGCTACCTGATAGGTTTCGTCGATCCGAATGTCGTGGCGAAATCCGTTTTTCGTTTCGACGACCGAAACGCCTCGAAAAGCGTGAAATACGGTGAAAATTATGGTATTTTGTGGAAAAACCCAATATTTTATACTCCAAAAAGTGTGCCACTTACAGGTGTGGGATTAAACTGTGAGAGGAGTATTTTTACTAAAGGACTTTAGTCCAAATAGCGAGTGTGGAGGGACTTTATAGCATATTGTGCCTAATACACTATTTAAAGACTACTCGGGTTAGGGTTTCTTAAACCCTTAACCCCGCAGCCCTGAGCCCAGCAGCCGCCAGCTCCAACGACTCCACTCCCTCTGCCGCACTCCACGGAGGTAGCACACCGGCCGCCGCCTTCCTGTCGCCGGAAAATCACAAGGAAGTAAGGAAAGGCCTCGGGTTCTTGGTGTGGTGTGCGGAGGAAGCAACCAGGGAGGTGTTGGTTTGCTTCAAGCGTGCCTAGGAGTTCCTCTGTGTGGCCACAACAGAGCCAGGGTGAACCCAACGTCGGGCGCCGCGGTGCGCCGCCGCGGGTCGTCTTCTTCCTCCTTGATTCTCCGACGAGGTAAGAAGTTGTAATTTTTCATTTTAATCGACCCAAGAGTGTGTTCATTGTGTTCCTGACGTCGAGTGCATCGCGCCTGTGAAGTTTGAGCCATCGCCGTCGTCCCGGCTGCCGGCGGGAGCCTCTTCTTGCCGAAATTTGCATTTTAGCCGATCTCGGTCTCGGGGTGGATCCGACCATTGAACTCAAGATCAGAGACGTTAGATCTCTTCTTCTCGACGACTGCAGGATCTCCACGAAGTCCGGTGATGATCGGTTGAGAATCCGAGGCTTGCGAGCTTGCCCTAGAACCGAGCCAAAGAGCACTTCGGCCGATCTTCGCCGTCCGGCGCCGCCGTCGCCTCTGGTCGCCGGCCACCACCTCGGCAAGCACCGTAGCACCAAGAGAAGCATTGTGGTCCAAGTTGGAGGGCCTCTTGTGCTCCGGTAAGAAATCCGCCATTAGAGCTCTCTCTCTCTTCACCGAGCTTCGCCGCCGGCGATCGACGTCGGTCCCAATCACCGGAAAACCACTCGGACAGGTTAGAATTGTTGTTTATAAGATTTACAAGCTGTTGCATGGAGTTTCTAATGTGAGAGTTCTACTCTCTGTAGTTGCACCCGTAAGGCAACCCGAGCCCCACCGCCGGCCGCCGCCGACGCCTCCGGGCTCCGGCTATCCACTCAGGTAAGCCTTGTGTGTTGAGTACTAGCTTCCTATCATGTTAGTTGGACTGTGGGCTTTTCTTAATTAAGTTACCTCAACTTGATGTTTAAATGGTATATGTGGAGTGTTTTCCAGCCGCCGCCACCTCCGTCCGCCGGCGATGGGTCTGACTCAAACTAACCAGTTGCTGCAAGGGTTCTTGACCTCGTGCTCAACTCTGTTCCAGGTTTTAACCTGGTTTGGTGCAAATTGTCCCAAACCGAGCTTACCTTGATTTGAGGTTTTGCTCTGGCGATCTCTCCGGCCAATCCCCGGCAGGTTTCAGGTGAGCATCTCACTTCTCAGTTGTTTATATACATGATGCTCCAGTTATAGCTCAGTTATATTAAGTATATAGCATCAAGTAGTGAAGATGTGTTTTGTGCCCTAAGTGTTCATGGGCCAACTATGCCCTAGGGTCACGTGCCAACCCAAGTCTGTGAGCACGAGCTTCGTCTCGTCGAAACGGACGCGCTGAAACTTACAGCATTGTCTTTGGTTTCCCGAATTTCGAGAACGGATCAAAACATTATTCGAACTAGTGTTTTTATGGAATTTTAAAGTGTATTAAGGACCTAGATACAGTTGGGACTCGCTGGCTGTCGTTAGACAGCATTTTCACACCTACTGGGCGTTTTGTTAGAGTTCCGTGGGCTCTCGTTGAGCGGGAATCGGACCTTGTTCCGTAAATCGGCTAAGTTACCCCGTGTTAGCATTGTATTGCTGTAGTGTTGTCGGGATGGGTATGTGTGAGTCTATTACTGATTACAGTTTCTGTTCAGGGCCCAGCAGTTCAGCACCAGTCTAGTCTAGCGGGAGTTCGGATCGGCCTACATTCAGGGGGTTCGTTCGGCTGACTTCGAGGTGGGTTGTTTTTTTATGTTGAGACTTAGCGTCGGGCTTCCGACGGTTGCGCCTACTTCTGATTATACGTTTAACTGTGCTAACATGGATAGTCGTTATGGTCCTTGCTATTGAGTTATACTTTGTATATTTGGTGATCTTTATGGTTCATTACTATCGGTTTTATCTGGTGTACTTGGTTACTATGCTCGAGGCCGCAGCACGCGCACACGCGGTTTGGCCACCGCAAAGGGTGCGCTTTTCCGGAAAAGTGGTCTTTGACCCGTGTAAACCCACGAGGTGATGTAGTGGGGGCCCCCGTAGGTGGGGGGTTTGAGGCGCCAAGGTGTGAGCGGTGCGACCCGTCGGGGTAGGTGCTCGACGTGGTTTACCGAGGTAGGTGCTCGGTTGGTGTGCCGGGGCAGGTGCCCGGATTTGGTCATGCAGGTTACCGAGGTAGGTGCTCGGTTGGTGTGCCGGGGCAACTGCCCGGATTTGGTTATGCAGGGGTCCGTGTTTTATTGTTCCCTCTTGGGAGGGTGGTTGCTCCGGATAGTTTTACGGTTGGACTTTATTACTTTTCCTGCTTTCCTTATTATTATCATGTCGTTGACTTCCCACTCCGTGACAGGTTCCTTCAGGGGTGAGGGCTAGGCGACAGTGAGGCCGAGACAGGAGCTTCTGGGTCCATGGAGGCCCTAGACTGTATTTACTCCTTTACTTCGCATTTCATTTGCTATTAGTAGGCTGTTGTGTGGTTCTCGATACCCTCGTGGGGTCGGTGTGGATGTCGGCATATTACTCTCTAGTTATGAGGATGCTGGATTTTATTTCCTTTCGTTGTTTGGTCGTTTTCAAAAAGAAAAACAAAGAAAAAAAAAAAAAATCCAACATCCTCATAACTAGAGTGTAATATGCCGACATCCACACCGACCCCACGAGGGTATCGAGAACCACACAACAGCCTACTAATAGCAAATGAAATGCGAAGTAAAGTAGTAAATACAGTCTAGGGCCTCCATGGACCCAGAAGAAGCTCCTGTCTCGCCTCACCGTCGCCTAGCCCTCACCCCTGAAGGAACCTGTCACGGAGTGGGAAGTCACCGACACGACAATAATAAGGAAAGCAGGAATAGTAATAAAGTCCAACCGTAAAACTATCCGGAGCAACCACCCTCCCAAGAGGGAACAATAAAACACGGACCCCTGCATAACCAAATCAGGGCACCTGCCCCGGCACACCAACCCGAGCACCTACCTCGGTAACCTACATGACCAAATCCGGGCACCTGCCCCGGCACACCAACCGAGCACCTACCTCGGTAAACCACGTCGAGTACCTACCATCTTAATCTGTCACGCCCCGGGGGTTTCATTCAGCGGAAACAATCAACGAAAAAGGGATTTGGTTTGCGTATCAATTTTTTTTTTGAATTCCTTCTTCCCCGGTGCGTGCCCAGACCCGCCGCATACACAGAATCACCCTGCAAACGGTCAGAGTCTCCTCTGTATATGCACGGCGTCGCGGCTAATACAACATGCAAACATAGTAGTTTATTTAATCACAACAGTTCTCAACACTTACACAAACGAACCATTCTCAAGGCCGACCAGTTTGAAAGGATAAATCCACAAAGTTTTAAACAGTGCCCACACGACACTCAGGTTTTGAAATCCGTTTTCTAAAATCCATAAATCCACAGGGTTTGAAAACGGTGCCACACGACACCCAAGTTTTGAAAACGATTTTCGCAATTTCTTTTTTTGTTTCTTTTGTTCATTTTGAAAAACGGCCGAACAGAGATAAGAATTCAACAACCACAAAACCAAAGAGTAGAGTACCAACTCCACACCGACCCCACAAGGGTTATCGAGAAACACACAATAGTCTACAAGTAGTAAATGAAATGCGACAGAAAAGGAAAAATACAGTCTGGGATCTCATAGGACCCGAAAGCTCGTGACTCGGCCTCACTGTCGCCTAGCTCTCACCCGTGAAGGAACCTATCTTGGAGTGGGAAGTCAGCGACACGATAATACTAATAATAAAGCAGGAAAAAGTAGTAAAGCCAACCGCAAGGCTATCCGGAGCAACCACCCTCCCAAGAGGGAACTAGAACACGAAACACCTGTAAAACCACTACCAAATCCCCAGAGGGAAATAAAACACGAACACCTGTAAAACCACTACCAAATCCCCAGAGGGAAATAAAACACGAACACCTGCATAACCAAATCCGGGCACCTGCCCCGGCACCCCAACCGAGCACCTACCTCGTAAACCACGTCGAGCCACTACCCCGACGGGTCGCACCGCTCACACCTTGGCGCCTCAAACCCCCTCCTACGGGGGCCCCCACTACGTCACCTCGTGGGTTTACACGGTCCATAGACCACTTTTCCGAAAAGCGCGCCTTTGCGGTGGCCAACCGCGGGTGCGCGTGCTGCAGCCTCGAGCATAGTAACCAAGAATACCGTACATAATCAAGTATCGAGAACCATAGAGACTATCACACATATACCAAGTAACGAGAACTAGAGACTATCAACAATACCACAGTTATACGCACAATAGGTTAGTTACCACCGTCGGAAGCCCGACACTAGGTCTCAAATAAAACCCACCTCGAAGTCAGTCGAACGAACCCCCTGAATGTAGGCCGATCCCGACACCCCGCTAGACTAGACTGGTGCTGGACTGCTGGGGCCTGAACAGAAACTGTAGTCAGTAATAGCTCCACATCCACCCGACCCACTACGCATACAATGCTAACACGGGTAACTTAGCCGATTTACGGAACAAGATCCAATTCCGCTCAACGCGAGCCCACGGGACTCTACAAAATGCCCAGTCGGTGTGAAAATGCTGTCTAAAGACAGCCAGCGTGTCCCAACTATACTAGGTCCTTAATACACTTTAAATTCCATAAAAACCACTAGTTCGATAATTATTACGATCCGTTCTCGAAATTCGGGAAACCAAAGACAACGCTGTAAGTTTCAGCGCGTCGTTTTCGACGAGACGAAGCTCGTGCTCACAGGCTTAGGCCAGCACAGGCCCATCAACAAAGTTTGCCCATAATTATTTAGGGTCCAAATACAACTATGCTACACTCCATCTACACACTGATCAAATTGTAAACTAACTGGACATGGCACGTACAGGAGGGACTAAAGTGTAAGTTGAAGTTTCTGTGAGGGACTTGGCACGAAATATTAAGTGTAGAGTGGTATACTGGCATTTTGTGCAATATACAACTTATAAGCAAGCATCGAGGTGTCCCCTTGGATACCCTAAACCTAAGCCCAACCCTCTGGGTGTCGTGTGGGCACCATTTTCAAAACCTTGTGGATTTATGGATTTCTAAAACAGATTTCAAAAC